>AWWV01006316.1:0-39843 GCA_001974805.1 Corchorus capsularis
ATGAAGTAAGAAGACTCTCAAGGGAATCCTTTTCCATGATCACCTGCTCATAGTCGGCTATAGACTTGGAAAGATCCTCAGCTTCCTTCATGATGTGATCGCAATCCAGTAGAGCCGATTTCTCCCTCTCAGCAGACAACTCAGCAAGCCTTTTCTTAATGGCACCAGCCCTAGCCGTGATGGTGTCAAGCTCATCTTGAAGTAAGGCCTCCTCATTGCTTAAAGTAACTTGATTACGAGCTCTGGAGACATCTGAATCAAGCTTGGCTTGCCGACCCTCATATTGCTCTTGCTTGGTGCGATATTCATTAAACTTAGCAAGTGCGGGATGCCGTTTAGAGAGGAAAGACTCAAAATGCCTGCGGAAGTTGCGCCAAAATTGAGATTCTCTCAACTCAAGCTCAGGTGCAGCGGCCAAAGTAAGGGCATAGTCATAAAAAGCATCCAAGGACTCAGCATTGACAGCACTGTTGATATTGGTAAAAAGTTCCCTAAGGGCTTGTAAAGCCTCCAACAACTCGGATTCCGAAGGTGCGTGAGGACGTGAAGTTGCTAAAATCCCAGAAGCTTCCGGCAAGACCTTTGAGATGAATATTGTCAAAGAATCACACTTCTTAGCCAGTGCAGCAGGGTCCTGAAAGAAACCACCAAGTAAGTATTTTTACTTGTAATTATGAAATATTCATAAAGTGCGTAAGTTGGTTTCTTACCGAAGAGAGAGAAGTATTTAAGGTTGGTGCCACCAAAGTTTCATCATTAGAAGAGTGCGAATTAAAATGCTGAGTTAATGGCGCCATATTTAGATCAACCTGAGATCAAATTTGGTGAATAATATATGTTTGCCGAATTTAAGAAGCAAAAGAAGTAAGGTGCGAAACCTACTTGAGCTTGTGCAGAAGATTTGTTGGTCGAAGCTTTTGGAGCAAGTGCAGGTGCAGCATTTTTCTTCCGGATTCCAACATTGGAACATGGTGCAGCACTAATGGCAGCCAAATCAGGAATTGGATCCTTTGCCATCTGCACCAAGGAATCAAACACTCAGAAGGTAAAATTATGGAACATGATGGTATATGAGTATATCGAAAAGCAGAAGAAACATTTACCTCATCCAAATGGTCCATAACGTTATCATCATCATGGGAATCAGAATCCATGTTTGTTAAAATTTTAGCCAACTCCTCATCAGCAAGTTGCACTTTGGCTAAATCATCCTCCATGTCACCAAGTGAGGTGCCGCCCAAGTGAGTGTCCGCACCATCTTGTGTGAATTTCTTGATCAAATTGATCTCATTTTGATCATTTTCCGAGACCATGGGAGTTGGAGAAAGTGGAGGAGGAGAATAAGTTGGTAAATCATTTCCAACTTGTTCACATGGAGAAGGGCTTCTTGCCACCTTGATCAAAGTAAAATTTAAAGTAAAAATTAGAAAGTGCATAAAGATTAAGTTACAAAGTTTACTTCCGGTGCATACCTGAAGTGGAGTCACCACCAAAGGAGGAGAACCGGCAGCAGTTTTGCCATTCATGTCAGCCTCAATGGGAGTTGATTTGCTCTTTTTTGGTTTCTTGGATGGTTTCTTTCCATTCCTTTCATTGGTTGGTGCAGCTCGTTTTGGTGTGGATGGAACCTTTGTCTCTTTTCTCGGTGCAGGAAATGAATTAGCTGCGAAAACAAGAATTAAGAAACAAGTGATGGCAAGAATGATTAAAGCCAACATGAGAAGGAAATACCTGAAGGGAAGTTGAGCCTAGCAAGCACTGCTTCAACACCTTCATTGCTCACTTTGCTCCAAATATCGCACCACCAGTCAGAAAATTCAGGTGCAGCTTGAGGCAAAAAGGGAGTAATGTTAAATCTTTCAGTTTTTCGATTCCCTTCCATCAATTTGTGAGCATCATCATAAAATTGTTTATAAGTAAACCCATCCCTGAGATGACAACACCGGTTGCTAGAGAAGGTGGGAGGTGCAGGAATTTTCTGAGTATAACCAAACTATATGCTGAATAATGGAGGAAAATACATCTCAAAGCTTGGCTTGAACTTTCCACCAATTTCAAGGCCAAATGGAAGATCCATGCTGATGAGATAATTAACCCAAACCTTCTTTACCACCTTAGAATTGTTGAGTGTTGGACATAATTTAAACCAAGAAGGACCCACGGGACGATGCTGAATTATGAAGAATTCATGCTCTTTTAAATCCCAGAAGTACCGAAAAATGTGAGTAGGTTCATCATGCTTTAGCGCCATTCCCTGATACAAAGTGCCATAGCAACATGCGGAAGCATTGAAGGGAGATCTTGTTGATGCCAAGCTAGGGAAGTACATCCAAGCCCATAGCTGCACCACCCATAAAGGACCACTCGGTGAGAGAGTTTTCTTTTCAAAGAGATTGAATAAGCCCCTTTACACCGCACTAAGCACAAATTGCCCAAAGGCCAAACATCTACCAGAAGCCATGATCTTGGCCAATTTGAGGTGCTCTCAGTTGCAGCCCTTTGAAGAAGAACACAACATGAACTTGTTGATAAGGCATAACATGAAGGCCGTTAGTTCTTCTATATCAGGGGGATTATTTCCAGTCTTCGCACATGCACCAATAAAAATCCCAAAAGTTAGCTTCGCACCATCAGGCATAGCAATTTCAAAATTATTTTCTTCCTCCGGATGGATGGGCATGGCGCTAGAAATGCCATCTCCATGGCAAGGAAGGCCAGTAAGTGCAGCAATGTCCATCAAAGTGATAGACATCGGCCCACAAGGGAAGAAAAAGGCATTCTAGCACTTGTTCCAATAGCAAAAAAGTGCAGCCAGTAAAGTACCTTCATATTGGAATTCATGCTTGGAAAATTGGACAAAAGTCAGCAACCCTTGCTCTTTCAATTGATCCCTACGGTATGTCACAGTCCTATCAACCCATTCAGGCCACCCTTTTGAACCAGTCGGCCAAGATGGAGGTTTGGTGAGCCACATGTTCCAGTTACGACCTTCCAATTGAAAAGGAAGAGTGCGCTTTGATGTAGCGGAAAGTGCTGGCTTATCTCTTTCGAAGGAAGGTCAATGAAAGAATTTGCAATGAAATCACCCTGGTATTCAAACCTATTCCAAGAAATATTCATTGCATATTCAAGGTTGTCCAAGTTGCTTTCGGAAACTTTTTGTTTGCCCTTGCTTGCTGCACCACCCTTTGTGTTAATCTCAGCACCAAACATAAAGGAAATTATTGTCAAAATTCTTAACAAATGATAAGTATGGTGCGTGACATGAAATTGTAGCCCTCATAATGTGAGATTGAGGACAATATGCGGCAAAAGAAATATTAGGGTTTGTAAGCCCTAAATCGCATGAAAGTGCAAACAATGGCCTAATTATTCCATTAGGCCAACATGCAAATTTTTGGAATTAAAAGCAAATTAAGATCAGCCATATTACTGTTGAAACAGAAAGTATATGTGCATGGTAATTTTGCAATAATGGTGCAAAGGATTTGAGCTTGGTGCGATTGCACCATGAAAGAAACAAAACCCTAAGGCTTTAAGCCTTAATCGCATGTAATCAAAAATCAATGGCCTCACTACCACATTCGGGCATCATGCAAAAATTCAAAGATTTGATCAAAACAAATCTGCCACTTTTATTTGTCTAAAACAGTATATACATATTTGTGGCAATTTTGTTACAATTGTGCAAAAATTTCAAACGTTGGTGCGATCTGCACCATGGAAAAATCAATTCGGCTAGGGTTTATACCCTAGGCCGATTTATGCAGCAACTTTGGCACCAATTGGATGCCAATTTGTTTAGAAAAATCAACAAATATACACTCACAAGTCAAGTGGTTAATCCAAACCAATGAATTTCGAAAATTGGAGTTGTAATTGGATTGAAAACTACCTTGTGTTTTGGATGTTTTCTCTTATGCCACCATGGATCTTAATTTCGATTGACTCGAGTGTGGAGCAATTGATTGTTTCCTAGCAGAGGAATTCGAAGCAGCAAGTTTTCCTTTGGAGGAGGGCTTGGCGGCGTCATCATGAGAAGTTTCCCTAGCCAAATTTGGTTTGAGGTTTCGGGTATGGCTAGCATTGCCATCCGATTGCTTGGTTTCCTTTGGTCCCATGGAGGTGACGATGAGGCAAAGTTTGAAAGCAATTGAGGATGTCGATGGAGGCAGCTAAGGGTGTCGAAGTCGATGAGTGCCAAGGAAGGGAGGAAACTTTTGGTTAAAGAAGTATTACAGGAATTAAACTCTAAGTAATCTTTATTCTTAAATTAAGAATAAAGATTAGGGGGGCATTGTTTATACCACAATTTACAATTAGGGTAAAATTGTAAATGTGCATGGTGGTATATAATCAAGGGCTGAGATTTATTCCCAAAAGTCCTATGGATGGTTGGATTTAGTCCACCATAGGCCAAAGTCAACCAGGAAAAAGATTGACTTTTGACTTTAAATCCTTAATTTCTTTTAATTTAATTAATTAAATTAAAGAAATTAAGTATATTAAGTTGAAAAAACATTTGGGCCGCCCCATCTACTGTAAGATTGGGTCTGGACGGCCCATGTCCTTGAAATTGAAATCAGGCCCTTCCCGGGTTAAAACCTTTACAAGTTAGCAATTAAGGACAAAGTGATTAGGGTTTAGAATTCGGAAAGGAAGGTGAAGGAATTTGAGGTGACATCCTTTATTAAAGTTGTTCAAAATAACATGAAGAACACTCTTTCCAAAATTCAGCTCATTCCGAGCTCGGAGGAAAACTTGTATTTTTGCAATTAAGGACAGAATCCAATCCCGGGACCAATTTGAGCATGGCGATTTCGCCATAGCTTTGAAACTTGAACTACATGAGTTATATAAGCTATATGGAAGAATCAAGCCATATTTGCCATTTTTCATAACTTTTACTAAATTTGCAATTAAGGACATCATGGCTGATTAAGCTCGGTTTAAGCCATTTCCTTAATCCAATTTTGATGATACTTAAATGAGAGCTTAGTGGCATCATATTGAGTGTAATTTATTGGTCAAGTAATGAAGAATCGAAGTTCGTGGCATTTGGAAGTGATCTCTGCACCATACTGCTTCGCTGCACTTGACTTTTCACCCCTTTTTGTTGCACCAAGCTTTGGAACCTTCTTGAATTCGAAATTTAAGTAATTAAATGTGATAATTATCACATTTATAGGGTCAAAACATGTTGATTATGTGGCTTATTGAGTTGGTTAGGATTTCCTTGATTTAAGGGATTTGATTCAGAATTTGAAATCAAAGGATCAAGATGAATCAGGAGGGAAGCAATCTCGGCCGTCGGATCATCCTAACCCTAGCAAGCCGCCCCCCTATATAAGGAGGCAGCCTCCAACGTTTTGAAGACAGCCAAATCTTCATCAACAACAACACAACTTAGATTCCAGGTCTAAAACAACTCTTCTCAGAGAAAAATCATCAACCAAGCTCCGTGCTTTCAATCTTTTCAAGCCCATGCGCTTTCAAATCATCTTTGCAAATCAAGTTCTCACTTGATAATCTATTTATTATATTTTTCAACCTTGTTTTTACAAGTTCTCTTCTTGTATTTACATGTTTGTTGCAATCAAATCACATCTTTTTGTCAATGAATCAAGAAAATAACCTTTTCCACATCATTTCCTTTGTCATCTAAATCTGGAATCAATGATTTAAACACTTATGTGTGACTTTGATTCAGGATCTACAAATCGTTTGGTATTTTTAATGTTTCTGCACTTCAAGCAAACATTCCATTTTCGCTGCACTTTTAATTTCGTTTTTGCAAAAAAAATGAACTTTTATTTTTCTTGCTCCCTTTTATCAATTTCCGGTTAAATTGGTTGGCACGCTCGGTACCGTTTCACCAAGATCTCCAAAGAGATTTTTTGGCGCGAACAATTGTCATGGGAAGAACCTACCAATTCTGAACCATGTTACATGGAGAAGATTGAAGGAGAATTTCATGAAGTTGCTGAACTTCCAATCATGAAGGAAGTTGAACAGGTGTCAAGTGAAACAATGGATGGTTTCGAACCATATGAGCTCGATTCGCAAGATTCCACTCAAGTTTTCTTCAATGATGAAGATGATGCCCCATGCATGGTTTGCGTCCCTACTCTACCAAAGGAGGTTGTCAAGATTGTGCAAGAAGAAAGAGAAGCACCTAAAGAAGACATTGAGATGGATATTCCTCCACCTTCGACTCCAAGGCTTCCCAAGATCAAGAAAGAGCCACTCGACGATGAGCAATTTGGACAACCTGAAGAGTTGAAAGATCCTGTTGACAACCAAGTTTTGGAACATAAAGCTCCAAATTCATTGGGAATCAACATGTTTCTTGGACATGGATGCTATGGAGAGATCAAACATGAATGGATATCCATGGATCAATTCTTTTCAAAAGATGAAGAAATTTGCCAAGATGAGGACACTCCCCAAAGGTATGAAGGGCACAATGTCAATCAAAGATGTTGAAAGCACCCGTTGCATCAACCTCTAACGACAACAAAAATGGCATTGTCATTCTCCATTCATGGAGTCGCTCTCAACAAAGTTGGTGATTTCTTTCCTTATCTCCTATTTTGTTCTTCCTATTTTGCTCACATTCTTCTAATCTCATCATAGTTGCTTTTGGCTTTGAACTGGTATGATCCACCCTAACAAAGGAAGATGGAAGAAAGTCTAACCAAAGACATTAAACAAAGGCGCTTATTGGGAGGCAACCCAAAACTAACAATTTTCTTA
This sequence comes from Corchorus capsularis, assembly GCA_001974805.1. NCBI lineage: Eukaryota > Viridiplantae > Streptophyta > Magnoliopsida > Malvales > Malvaceae > Corchorus > Corchorus capsularis. Next base: position 6,757 of record AWWV01006316.1, read on the forward strand.
GTTATTTTACTTTTTATCTTTTTAGTTTTAGAATATTTTGCATTTTCATGTTTTAATTTTCTTTCTTTGTAGGTTCAATTTAAGGAACATGGCAAGCAAACGGAGCTTATGTTTGAAAATAGAGAAGCTTTCTTAAACTCAACTCCATTTAATTTCAATTTCTTCTACTTTGATGATGATTATTGGGTTATGAGATTGATTGCCTGATCGAGCCAAAATTAACCCTATTTTTATGATCATTTTCCTATGTTTTTTGCTATTTTTATGTGGAATTTAACCCTATTTTGCAAGTATTTGTGTTTTTAGGTCTTGAAGACAAGAAAATTGGAAACTAGTTGTTTTTCACTCTTTTTGGAGCTATTTTGGTGACTTTTTACTCAAATATGGACTTAGCAATTTGGAGTGAAGATTTGAAGATTCGAAGTTCGTGTTTGAAGATTATTTGAAGATATTTTGACTATTGAAGAAATAAATCTAGAAGCAAGAATTGAAGATTTGGAGTTTATTTGCAAACGATTGGAGCCAAGCCCAAAACAAGCCCGGAAGTTAAGGATTTTTGGATAATTTATATGGGATTATACTCAGCCCATATAAGTCCATAATTAGAGTTAAAAACCTAATTGGTGGTGCCTATATCCAAGGAATTATCCAAATCCCGTAATTTCCCGTAACTAGTCCTATTTGGAGTAGGAATTGGCGCAGTCTCGGTAGAAAGGCCATAACTTTCTGCTCAGATGTCCGTTTTAAGCCCATGAGTAGCCATTGGAAAGCTAATTCCGAGGTCTACAACTTTCCTTTGAAGTCCAAAACCCAGTTCTGTCATCTTCAAGCCCGAATATTCCGTTGAAGTTTCTGCAGAAATCCAGAAAATTCCAGAATTTTATTTTGACTTGGATTCTACTCTAGGATGACATCTAATCCAACTTGGAGACTAAGTCAGCCCCTAGAACGTCCTAACCTCTTTTCCTAAGTCTAAAAGGAGTCTTTGGGTTATTTTTCCACTATAAATAGCCACCTCCTGTAACACAAATCACACATACACAATTCTCTTTCATCTTTTTCTTAGAAAATATTCTAGTTTTCTTTCTCTAGTTTTAGGTCAAGGGTGCCGCACCCCTCTTTTTGCATAGAGAGGGGCGGCAACCCTAGGATTTCAAGAAGGAGATTTTGCCTCTTCAAGTTCTGTAAGTTCTCTTATACCGTTCATGGATTTTCCCAAATCCATGAGTAGCTAAATCCTTAATACTTCCTATCCTTTGGTGAATTCAATCAATTGATTATGGTGAGATTTCTGTACTTATAATTTAATGTTGAGTTTTTGATGGTAGTAAGTGCGTCTTTGTATTATTTTATGATCTTGAATTTTATTGATTTGGATGGCCACTGATGACGTAATTGGATGGATCTATGGCAAGATCAAGCTTAGGACTACAACTCCAAGTTTGATTGTATGTAGCAATTGAATGAGAATTACAACCTCCGTTCAAGAGACAACCTTACCATCGACCGAGAAATTGCTTGATGCCTGGTTCTCATGTGTGAAAAATAATTGTTCTTAATGCTTTGTTCTTAGGTGGTTTTTAAGCCCCAAAAGGGAAATCAATTGTCGAAGGAATAATAGGGATAATTTAAGCCCCAAAAGGGAAATCTTGTCCAATATACATGATAGGTTTTACTTAGGCCAGTATTATCAAGGATAAGATATTAAATTCATCTTTTAAATCAAGGATCCATAGTTAAATTGATTAATTCATACCATAGGAGAAGAAGTATGCCTTTTAATTATTGTTCGTTTTATAAATTGCCTTAGATTTAGATTTAATTTACTTTGCTTTGTTTTTAGTTTAATTGCTTTATTTTTAATTGATAATTTTAATCCCCTGTTTTCTGTTTTAAAACTAATTTTTGGAAAAGATTTGTTCTTGGGAATAAAGTTCTTCACCCTTCTCTGTGGGATTCGACCCCTACTTGCCATATCTACTCAGTTAGGTTTTGTGGGGATTATTTTATGATTGCTGACGACACGATCATAATTTTGGCGCCGTTGCCGGGGAAGGGAAGTAAGAATAGATCTAAGAATTAATCTGCTCTAAAAAAAATTTATTTTTCCGTTTTCTTTTTGTAAAAAAATTGCTTTTTGCGATTTTGAAAAAAAAAATTTGTGTTTTTTCTAAAATTAAAAAAAATTCTTTATTTTCTATTTTTAATTTTAATTTTTGTTTAAGAACTTTTACTACTAATTTTTCTTTGAGTTTTTCTTTTTGTAGAAAAAGATCCAATGGAGCAATCTCGTACGTTAAGGGAGTTGAATTTCAATTGTGAAATGCTGTCCCTCTGTATTGATTATCCAGATTTGGATAAGTCATACAAACTGAATTCAGCAGTGCTCTGCATGTTGCCAATTTTTCAAGGAGAATATCACGAGAATCCTCATAAGCACCTACAAAGTTTCTTCATCAAATGTGCTGCACATACTGGGATACCTCAAGAACAAGCAAGGCTTAGAACGTTTCCTTTAACATTGAAAGGAAAAGCGGAAACCTGGTTTCTAAGTATGCCATCGAAATCCATAAATTCTTGGAAGGGGATGGAGACGGCATTTTTGAACAAATACTTTCCAGAAGCAAAGCGCGCGGATGTCAGAAGGAGAATTACTACTTGTCAACAATTACGTGGCGAGAAGTGGCAACAATACTGGGAGAGGTACAACGAGATCTGTGCAAGCTGCCCCTACCACAACCTGAGTGAAGCACTTCTGATCCAGAATTTCTATGATGGATTACTCTATGACGATCAAATGTATATTGATCCTGCAAGTGGTGGGAGTTTTACACTCAAAACCCCCGAGGAAGCAAGGAAGCTGCTCAACACCATGGCTGAGAACATTCACCAATTCATCACAACCAATGAAGTCGACACAACAAAGGAGTCAGAGATATCAGAAATCCGCAAGGAGTTATCCTCATTAGCAAAGATGTTTGCCGACTTCATAAATACTCAGTCACGAGTTTCTACCCAGATTCCCTCATATGTGCCGCAAAAACATATGAATGAGAACATACTTGGATGCGGGATCAATGCAATTGAAGAAACTCAACAGTGGAGCACACGAGAGATGAAGTCACCTGCTGATCCGTCTCTTCTTTCCATATCACCGCCATCTGCACATGTTCCTACGATGCCACTGCCAGTTGTTGTTTCCAAAGTGCAAGTGCCAAGCGACATGGAGATTCCAAACAAAAGCAAGGCGATTTCAACCAAGAGTAAGAAAGATCAACCTTCTTCTCCACCAAAAGCTTATCAACATCAATCAGAAGCTGACTGGATGGAAGAGATGCGGGCCAAATATGATCCACTACCGTTTCCTCAGAGGTTTGCGCCACGACGGAAGACATGCAGTGAAGAAAGCCAATCTGATTCACTTCAAAAGAGGGAGGTAAATATTCCTTTAATTGCTGCGATTCAAGAAATTCTCAAGGAACAATGGAAACCAGTTGATTTGGTAGAGACTACACAAAGACATCAAGAGCCTATCGTGAAGGAAGTTGAAGGAGCATCAAGCGAAACAATTAATGATATTGAACTATATGAACTTGATCTGCAAGACTCCTTTCAATTTTTCTTCAAAGAAGACGATGATGAGCCATACAAAGTTATCGTCCCTGCTTTACCAACGGATGATTCCAAGATTGTGCAAGAAGAATCAGAAGCATCGCAAGAAGATATCAAGATGGACATCCCTCCACCTTCTTCTCTCAGCCTTGTCGAGCCGAAAGACGAGCCTCCAGACGATGAGCAACGTGGACACCTTGAGCTGAACGAAACAAAAATCAAACATGAAGAATGGATACCCAAGGATCAATTCTTTTTGGAGGACAAAAAGTTTTGCCAACAAGTGGACACTTTCCAAAGGCAGGATGAGAACAATGCTAATCAATGTCGAAAGCATCCATTGCATCAACCACTCACGGCAACAAAGATGGCATTGTCATTCCTAACCATTCATGGAGTCGCCCTCGACAAAATTGGTGATTTCTTTCCTTATCTCTTCTTTTCACTTTCCTATTTTTGTGCTCATATTCTTCCTATCTAATCATATCTGCTCTATGCTCTGAAGTGGTATGATCCACCCTAACGAAGGGGGAAGGTCTAGCCAAAGACATTAAAGAAAGGTGCTGCTTGGGAGGCAACCCAAGAATTCACTAACATTGTAATTTTCTTTTTAGTTTTTGTTTTTTCTTTTCTTATTAGGATTTCAAATTAAGGGAACAAGGCAAACAAATAAAGCCCAAATGAGAGGAGCAAAGATGGAAGCTAACACACCAAAGGTAGCCAAAGGCCAAGCCATCATAGGAGAAATTATGATCGAGCCCACCTAGCTAACTTGACCGGCCATGACCGGCTATGCCCGAGCCGCACAAGCATGTTAGGTAGGTTGTGGTCTGGCAACCCGTGCGCAACAACTGGCCGATATCGGGCATGCCCGTGCTGCCCAAACATGCTAGGCCAATCATGGCCTGGCTACCCACGCACCATACCCGGCTATGGCCCGGCTATCCGAGCATCAGGCCTGGCTAGGACCGGCCACCCACGCGCCATGCCCAGCCATAACCGCGCCAGTACCGGTCATCACCATGCCACCACCGGTCACCTATCACCATGCCACCACTGGTTACCTATCAACGTGCCATAACCAGTCACATCCGAGGTGTCACCGGTCATGCATGCGTTAGCCCGTGCCGCAAAATAGAGAAGCTTTCTTTAACTCTATCTTTTTCTTTTCCTTGCATTGCTTTGAGTGATTATAGCTTTGATTGATTGTCTATTCCATAATTTGAATTAGTTGCTTGAATTTCTTTTCTATGTTTTCTATGCTTTGATTGATTGTCTATTCCTTAATTTGAATTAGTTGCTTGAATTTCTTTTCTATGTTTTCTATGCTTTGATTTAGATCTTAATTAATACTCATATGCTATGAATGTTATGAATGATTCTTGGAATTGCTTGATTTGCTTGATTGGATGCATACTTTCTTTGTGAATCAAGTATTTCATTAGCACATTCATTTATTTTTAAAACCACACTTATCACACATGTGCTTAAATTCACACATTGAGGACAATGTGTCTTTTAAGTGTGAGGGAGAGAGTCTAATAAAGAATCTACATGCATAGAATCCATGAAAATTTTTCGAAAATTTTTCGAAAATTTTGATTTTTCATACATATATTAATTGATTGATTTGATTATGATTGATGAATGCTTAGAATTTTTAAGAATGTTTAATTCATTGATTGATTTATAGCATGATATCTTATTTCTTAGAATTAGGTATAATTAGAGTCTGTGATAAAAGCTTATTGTTTATTGCTTTTATGATTGCCTATTTCTAGAACTTGTGTTTAATCTTGTTGAAATTACAATTATGAAAGTATGTTATGGATATGTCAAGAATAAGTGTGGGGGACTATCTATAAAAAAGGGTAGTTAAAAAAATCTTTTCATAACAAGAAGTGTTTTCATGCAAGAGGAGTAGAGATATCTTATGCCTTTAAAAAAAAGAAAAAAAAATCAATCCATTGTTGTCACTCTTCTCTTTAACAAAAGGAGTTAGTAACCCTTGGGAATAGGATAAGAGGCATGGATCGGCAGAAATATTGTCCCTCTAGAGTGCTAGTAGCCTCAAAATGAAATAAAGGGCATTAGTAACCCCTAATCATGAACACTTCGAGGTTAGTAACCTCACTTTTCTAAAATCTAATTACCCTTTGAAAATCATTATAACCCATGCAAAACTCTTGATTTATATCTATGATATGCAATCCTTTGAGTAATGGAGATAAAGATGAAGACATACGCTTATAGAAAGAAGTAGTTATAGTATGTGATGAATGATGAGTGATTAGAACTACTTTAATTATGGTTACTTAAGAATAAAGATGCTTGCTATTTTTTTGATCTTTTGAATTGAGTGCTCTTATTGTTCTTTGTTATTCTGATTTCATGATTGAATTGATCCTTGATATATGTATGCATTCAAAATTGATTTTTTCGAAAAGTTTGGTTTTTAAAGCCTTTGAACCAATGTATGTTTATAGTTTTTCACTAACCCATGAGTCTATCGAGTTAGTCTTAAACATGTTTGTGGGTATCGTCCTAGTTAAGTAAACCCTCAGGTGACATAACACCTCCAGTGTAGACATATACTGGTTTAAATGGCTTGCGTCACGTGCTAAGTGCTGCCGTACACACCTACGAAAGTGGAATCTTTATTTGCATTAGTCTAGTTAGTCTTAGTTTTTATTTTTTTAGTTTTTCTGCATTAGTTTACTAGGGACTAGCAAAGGTTTAGTGTGGGGGAAATTATGATCGAGCCAAAATTAACCCTATTTTTATGATCATTTTCCTATGATTTTTGCTATTTTTATGTGGAATTTAACCCTATTTTGCAAGTATTTGTGTTTTTAGGTCTTGAAGACAAGAAAAGTGGAAACTAGTTGTTTTTCACTCTTTTTGGAGCTATTTTGGTGACGTTTTACTCAAATATGGACTTAGCAATTTGGAGTGAAGATTTGAAGATTCGGAGTTCGTGTTTGAAGATTATTTGAAGATATTTTGAAGATTTGAAGACTATTGAAGAAATATTTCAAGAAGCAAGAATTGAAGATTTGAAGCTTATTTGCAAAGGATTGGAGCCAGGCCCAGAACAAGCCCGAAAGTTAAGGATTTTTGGATAATTTATATGGGATTATACTCAGCCCATATAAGTCCATAATTAGAGTTAAAATCCTAATTGGTGGTGCCTATATCCAAGGAAATATCCAAATCCCGTAATTTCCCGTAACTAGTCCTATTTGGAGTAGGAATTGGCGCAGTCTAGGTAGAAAGGTCATAACTTTCTGCTCAGATGTCCGTTTTAAGCCCATGAGTAGCCATTAAAAAGCTAATTCCGAGATCTACAACTTCCCTTTGAAGTCCAAACCCAGTTCTATCATCTTCAAGCTCGAATATTCCGTTGAAGTTTTTGCAGAAATCCAGAAAATTCCAGAATTCTATTTTGACTTGGATTCTACTCTAGGATGACATCTAATCCAACTTGGAGACTAAGTCAGCCCCTAGAACGTCCTAGCCTCTTTTCCCAAGTCTAATAGGAGTCTTTAGGTTATTTTTCCACTATAAATAGCCACCTCCTGTAACACAAATCACACATACACAATTCTCTTTCATCTTTTTCTTAGAAAATATTCTAGTTTTCTTTCTCTAGTTTTAGGTCAAGGGTGCCGCACCCTCTCTTTGCATAGAGAGGGGCGGCAACCCTAGGATTTCAAGAAGGAGATTTTGCCTCTTCAAGTTCTGTAAGTTCTCTTATGCCGTTCATGGATTTTTCCAAATCCATGAGTAGCTAAATCCTTAATACTTCCTATCCTTTGGTGAATTCCATCAATTGATTATGGTGAGATTTCTGTACTTATAATTTAATGTTGAGTTTTTGATGGTAGTAAGTGCGTCTTTGTATTATTTTATGATCTTGAATTTTATTGATTTGGATGACCACTGATGACGTAATTGGATGGATCTATGGCTAGATCAAGCTTAGGACTACAACTCCATGTTTGATTGTATGTAGCAATTGAATGAGAATTACAACCTCCGTTCAAGAGACAACCTTACCATCGACCGAGAAATTGCTTGATGTCTGGTTCTCATGTGTGAAAAATAATTGTTCTTAATGTTTTGTTCTTAGGTGGTTTTTAAGCCCCAAAAGGGAAATCAATTGCCGAAGGAATAATAGGGATAATTTAAGCCCCAAAAGGGAAATCTTATCCAATATACATGATAGGTTTTACTTAGGCCAGTATTATCAAGGATAAGATATTAAATTCATCTTTTAAATCAAGGATCCATAGTTAAATTGATTGATTAATACCATAGGAGAAGAAGTATGCCTTTTAATTATTGTTCGTTTTATAAATTGTCTTAGATTTAGATTTAATTTACTTTGCTTTGTTTTTAGTTTAATTGCTTTATTTTTAATTGATAATTTTAATCCCCTGTTTTCTATTTTAAAACTAATTTTTGGAAAATATTTGTTCTTGGGAATAAAGTTCTTCACCCTTCTCTGTGGGATTCGACCCCTACTTGCCATATCTACTCAGTTAGGTTTTGTGGGGATTATTTTATGATTGTTGACGACACGATCATTGCCTATTCCTTGAATTGAATTGTTTGCCATGCATATATCATTGTATATTTTTTTCATGCATTTTATACATATTAAGTCCAAAGTGACAAGAGCTTTAGGTTATCAAGAGAGCTTTGGTTATGGCGTAAAAAATAAGTGTTCTTTGTTTTGACAAGTTTCTAGACCTTGACAAGTTTGAGGGACATTTGTTTGATCGAGAATTAGAAGTCACATTGCATTGGGACTATTAGATTTAATCAAGTCAAGTTTGAAAGAGAAATTTTGAAGAAAAGGAGAATGGAAAATGGCCAAGGGATGCAATCCGACTGTTCCCGGGTGCCCAGCAGTAATGCCCAAGCACCCAGGTTCAGTGCCCAAGCACCCAGGTTCAGTGCCCAAGCACCCTTCCACTTTTTCCAGATGCGACAGAATCCCCAACTCGACTACACATGGCTACCCAGCAGAAATGTCCAAGCACCCATGTCAACCTAGTCGACCCACAACACCACCATTTAACTACCATCATTCATTTTTACCACCCATCTCCAATTCTTTATCAACCACTTCTATTCCAAACACTCCCCAAACTTTTCCAACACTCAAAGAAACCTTTTAACCAACAAGGATACACTAAATATGTTAGAATAGTCGCCTCCAAAAGCACAAGCAATTTCGAGTCTTCAAACAAAGCAAAACAAAGCCAAAAAAACAAAACAAAACAAAACCATATGGAAATTTTAAAATGACAACCAAAATTGATATCTCTGAATATGAATATAATATTTGCCAAAATTGATAAACATAAACATAATAAGGAAATTTAACTTGGCTCACATTTATAAGAAAAGAAACAAACGGGTTCGTCGCAGACTTTCGAGAGGAATAGCTTCGATAAAGAACTGAGCATACACTTAGTGGGAATGTCAATCTTCTGCTACAGATCTGACCTTCTGCTTGCCGATCCGTCTAACTCTTACTCATGAATCAGCTACTAATCACACGTTTGGAAGAATAACTTTTAGAAAAGATAATGGGAGGCGTTAGGGATTTGGAAAGAAAATGCAAGAAAGGGGATTTAGCAGTTGATTTGGGCAGAAGGCGTTAGGGATTTCGAAAGAAAAGAAGTTAGGGATTTTGATGGTTCTTCGGCAGATTAGAGGGGAAAAAATGAAACTGGCGCTTTTGATGGCGTTTTTAGTTGAAACGAGGTATTAGATTTTTGTACAATTTTTTTATTTTTATATGCTACGACATTTTTAAGAAAAAACGCCATTAAATCATTTATTTTTATTAGCTGAAAATAATTTGGAGGAATAAACATATTTTCCCCAAAAATTTAGCGCGGAAATTTTTTCCTCCCCAAATATTTCTACATCTGCGGTGTTTTTATGAAAAACGCCATTGATTAATGGCGGTTCTTATGTAAACGCCATTGATTTCCTGAATTAGCGGCAATATAAAAAACGCCGCTAAAATAATGTCGCTATATCCCCATTTTGGTGTAGTGCACAACCCACTTTCATCCTTAAATTCACTACTCCCATCATCTCATTTTATTCCTTACACCTTTTTATCATCCACAAACACATTCCCAAGCAAGCTTGCAACAAATTTCCCACCATAAGCTCATAAAATTCAAAATTTTAAGGTTTGTGGGTATTTGGAGAATTCATGGGATTTGTGTGAAAGGAAGCTAGAAAGGAGTAGGAAAACCATTTAAGGGCTAGTTGAGGACAATTTGGGAACACGTGTAAGAGCTACATTGGATTTAAGAGCTTGAATTGTCAAGACTCCCAACAAGAGAACATAATGCATACCAAGTGTTTGAGAAAAAAGGATATTAGTTCTTGTTCTATGGAGGATGTGTGTATTGCATTTCATGACATTGCATGCATATTTATGTTTATGTTTTCATTTAGGTCTAACTTGTACTTTCTTGTCTTTATATTTGCTTTTGTGTTTTATTTGTTTTTATGTTCTATTGGATCTTGTTCAAGACCTCTGTGCTTTGAATGCTTTGATTGATTTGCTAGAATGAATATTCTTTGTGAATTGTATATTCCATATGCTTAATCATTTTGATTACCCCAGTTGTAAGTTTGGTTAGATTGGGAATATATATTTTCTTTCTAGGTCAAGTCTTACTAGTGCACTCATTTTTCCAAAAGTTTAAAAAACAACCATGTTTTGAATTTTTGACAAAATTCACAAGCACATACACTGAGGACAATGTGTCTTTTAAGTGTGGGGGAGAGATTAGTCTATTTTAAAGATCCATTTTTCTACCCTATTGACTAGAGATGAATTTTTCAAAATTTTTCAAGAAAATTTTAAAATGTTTTTGTACTTTGTAGCAACTTTTGGGTTAATTTGCAAGAGTATAGTTTTGTGTACTATAGTTTGGTTTAAATACATTAGAAATATTTTTCAAATTTTCACATGCAAATTTCATTCTTTGATTGAGAAGTGTGATTGATAGGGTTTTTCATACTAAACAATTCTTTTGATAAGTGTATTACTTCTAGAACTTGTTTTGTCATTCTTTCGAGGCGAATATGCTCATTATTTTTAGTGTGCATTGGAATTGAAAAACATGCATTTACGATTGCGTTTGAACCAAATTTAGCCAACCCTTTGATAGGCAATTGTAGTGAACCCCTTTGAGCCTTATATATTAGCCATATATTTTTGTTCTTAGCCATATCTACCAAAGAACCCTGACCCTTTAAAAGAAAAACAAGTTTCTCTTAGCCTTATCTCATGATTAGTGAAGGATTGATTTGTTTTGATTGGTTCGTGATGAGATTATGAAGTAGAATAAGTTTAGGGGTATCCTACAACAATGAGCAATTCCATGGAAAGCAAGGGAGAGGTGATTGGAGTGGATTGAAGATGAAGAAGACTCCTATGAAGAAAGAAGAATGAAGAAAGTGTAGTTCTCCGTTCGAAGAGTGGGCTATTCAAGCTACATCTGCCCATAGCAAGACTTCACTATTCTAGAGATTATTTGATATATCCCTATCATTTCTTTGTTAGTCCACTTCACCCTTCAGCCCCATTACAACCCATGATTTATGCATTATTGATTGAGGTGATTTTGTGCATGGTTTATTTGAAATTTATGGTCTTTGTATTTCTACTAACCTTCATTGCACTTTGATCGAGCTCAAATTATGCATGTTTTTATAGCCATTTTTATATACTTTTTGCTATTTTTATATGTGTTTTTACCCTGTTTTGTTAGTATTTGTGTTTTTAGGTCCTGAAGACAAGAAAAGTGAAAACTTATTGTTTTTCACTCTTTTTGGAGCTATTTTGGAGACTTTTTACTCAACTATGGATTTAGCCACTTGGAATGAAGATTTGAAGATTCGAAGTTCGTGATTGAAGATATTTTGAAGATTTGAAGAATTTATTCAAGAAGTAAAAATTGAAGATTTGGAGCTTAATTTATTAAGGATTGAAGACAAGCCCAGATGAAGCCCTGAAGTTGAGGATTTTTGGATTATTTATATGGGAATATACTCAGCCCATATAAACCTATAATTGGAGTTAAAATCCCAATTTGTAGGCCCCATATCCAAAAGAATATCCAAATCCCGCATTAATCCCGTAGATTTGTGATATTAGCCCGGTTTCAGCGCAGTCTTCGTAGAAAGGCCATAACTTTCTGCTCAGATGTCCGTTTTAAGCTCATGAGTAGCCGTTGGAAAGCTAACTCCGAGCTCTACAAGTTTCTTTTGAAGTGCAAAGCCCAAATCTGCCATCTTAAAGCCCGAAACTGAAGTAGAAGTTCCTGCCCAATTCCAGGAAATTTCCAGGAAATTCTAGAAGTCCTCTTTTGACTTGGAGACTACTCTAGGATGACACCTAATCCTACTTGGAGACCAAGAAGAGCCTAAACCGTCCTACCCTATTCCTCCACTATAAATAGCCACCTCCTGTATCACAAATCACATACTTTTACACATCAAAGATTTAGTTTATTCTCTTTTCTACCTTTCTTTAGTTTTTAGGTTTTTTCTCTAGTTTTAGAAGGAGAGAAGTCGACACCCTCTCTAGCCATAGAGGGGTGCGACGTCCCTAGGGTTTCAAAGGGGAGATTCCGCCTCTCCCAGTCCTGTAAGTAATCTTATGCCTCTCATGGATTTTCCTAAATCCATGAGTAGCTAAATCCTTAATACTTCTGATCCTTTGGTGAATTCAATCAATTAATTATGGTGAGATTTCTATACTTATAATTTTGTGTTAAGTTCTTGATGATAGTAGTCAAAACCCTAGAATAATTTTATGATTCTGAATCTTATCTGAATTATGTGGCCACTAAGGATGTAAGAGGAAGATCTATGGCTAGATCATACTTAGAATTAATCACTCAAGTTTGATTGTATGTAGCAAATTAGGTTTGTTTAATCGCTGCTTAATGGGTATTTGTCTACCGGAGGGCGAGAAATTTCTCTTCGTATGGTTCTATTCGTAGGCATGTGTGTAAAATTAACAGTTCTTAATGCTTTGTTCTCAAGTGATCTTTAAGCCCTAAGAAAGTAATCGATCGCTGAAGGAATAATAGGGATAACTGCAGCTCTAATCGGCCTCTTATCTAAAATACATGTTGGGAAACCTATATCAGTTGTCAGTCAAGAATAAGATGCGAAATTCACCTTTTAAATCTAGGATCCATAGTTAATTTGATTGAAGGATACCACTAGTGAAGAAGTATGCTTTTTAATTATTGTTTGCTTTATAATCTGCTTTAGATTTAGATTTAGATTTAGATTTAGATTTAGATTTAGATTTAGATTTGCTTTGCTTTATATTTAGTTTAATTGTTTTCTTTATAATTGATTTATTCAATCCCCTGTTTTTTAATCGATTTTTGGAAAAGATCTTTCTATCTTTTGATTGTTCATCACATAAACCTTCTCTGTGGGATTCGACCCCTACTTGCCCTAGCTATTCTAGTTAGTTATTTGTGGGGATTATTTTTATGGTCATAGACGACACGATCACACTTGATTAGAAATTGTAGATTAAATTCTTTAATTGTTAGAAGTACTCTGTTTTCTAAAGATTAATTTCTCTAGTCACTTGTTTATCTTTTGTTTTTGTTTTAGCCATTTTAACCTGTGTCTGTCGAGGCAGTATTTCAACATGTTTGTGGGTGTCGTCCTAGTTAAGTAAACCCTCTGGTGACTATAAAACCTCCTTTATAGAGGTTTAAAGGCTTGCGTCACGTGCTAAGTGCCGCAGTACACCTACGAAAGTGGAATCAATAAGCTGTTTTGTTTTGTTTTATTGAGTCTAGTTTTTATTTTCTTAGGTTTTCTACACTAGTTTGCTAGGGACTAGCAAAGGTTTAGTGTGGGAGAATTATGATCAGACCAAAATATGTTCTATTTTGATGATCATTTTCCTATGTTTTTAGGAGATTTTATGCTTGATTATGTTTGAGTATGTCTTATAATCTTAATATTTGTGTTCATATGTCTTGAAGAGATGAAAAGTGCAAAAGTGATGATTTTGCTACTTTTTGGAGGTATTTTGATTGAATAATGGCACAATTATCATTCAAGTGAATTTTTCAAGGAAGAATTATAGATTCAAAGTTCGTGATTGAACAACCTTTGGAGATAATTTTGATGCTTAGAGAAGCCGTGAAATCGACTGATTGATCCTTACTATCTACTTTCTAACCTGACAACCATCCCATGGACAATGAAAGTTCAGGTAGATTTGATTCGGATCTAGTTCTCTCAGGTCCGATGAGAGCTCATCCATTCAGTTTGATCAGTGTTGTGACTTCGGGAATTCCCTCTAGTTATTTCCCTACTCATCAGTCCCATTAAGTGACCAAACTTAGTCTCAGCGCTTATTTAAAGCCATCGAAGAGTAAGAAGGTAGCCAACAACAATCAAGAGTTAAAGTTCTTAATTTCCTTACTTGATCAACCAGCTCAGGTTTGTGCATGAGGTCTTTAGTCTCATAATGTTTTGCTTTCCTTCGATCTTCCCCGTATCTCATGAAATGGGCCATGGGTTAAGCTTCAATTGTTTTGACAAGTAAGAATTCGGCACACATCTTGTATGCTTCCTTCAGCCTTCATGTGCTTGGTCAAGTTATCTATTTAATTGAGAATATGACTCAATGGAAGAGGTTTGAAGTCCTCAAGTCATGCGCATTCGCGCGTGGCTTGGTGAAGATGAAGTGGTTAACCATGTGTTTCATGTGGTGAACCACATGGAAAATTTCTTCATGTTTCTCACTTTTCCTTGAAAGTTGATGATCTAAAACACTTAACAAACACATTAGAACAGTTCACAAGTCATAAAAGAAATTCAAGAGTGAAAAATTAAAAAGAGAAATCGAAATTCTTCCCTTTTAGTTACCCTTGGTCGAGTTCTTGGTGTAGAATTTGGTTGACTCTATGCTTAGTGATGGGTTGCCTCCCACAAGCGCCTTTCTTTAGTGTCTTTGGCTAGACTTAACCTTTAGGATGTTGTTAGTCCTTAGGTATGGAGGGTGCTTCGATAAGTCCCTTCAAAAGGCTTTTGATAGCTTCAACAATGTCATCATTATCTTTATCTTTTGCTTCTAATGCTCTTACCTGTTGTGATGTTTGATCTTGGCTATGAAAGGTATGTAAGTGACATTGTGTCTCAAAAGAGATTATATCACCTTCAATTTCCATAGTTAAGACTCCATTGAAGAAATCTATCTTAGTGTGGGATGTTTTTAGGAAAGGTCTTCCTAAAAGAAGTGGACATTGTCGTCCAGAATCATCATCATCTTCCATTTTTAGAACATAAATATCAACATGAAATACTAGATGTTGTACTCTTATTAGCACATAACGTGCCAACTTTGTGAGGAGGGAGTGGAGTCCTTGGATCATATTTTTAGACTTTGTCCTTTTGTTGTTGGCTTATGGAGTTGTGTATATAGAAGATTTGGTTTACAAGTTTTGGATGATACTGCTTTTTCCGATTGGTTGAAGTGCCATTCTAGTTCCGAAAGGTGAGATCAAATCTTATTTGGGGAGCCTTATTTGTTTCAATTCTTTGGGGGGTTTGGAAGGCACGTATTAGATTGATATTTGATGGTGATCCCCTTGTGTGGACTCTATTTTGCATTATGCATGTAACTTAGCTGCTGAATTTTTTGCTATTGGTGGTTAAAAAGAAGTGTTGGCTAATACTGGTAGACTGATAAGTTGGAACCACCCCCCTCCCCCCGGAGTTTATTTGCTTAATACCGATGGTTCTAGGCGGTTTGTGGATGGACATGCTGCTGCAAGTGGTTTGATTCAGGATTCAAATGGGACATGGATATCAGGTTTTATGATCAATATTGGCACTACAGGAAGTCTCGAAGCAGAGCTTTGGGGGATTCGACAAGATCTTATTTTGGCAAAAGAGTTGTAACATTACGAAGTTGATTGTGGAGCTGGATACGAATGTAGTTGTTCAGTTTTTGTGAAGTGGTGTGATTGACTCGCACCCTTGCCATACTCTTATTGATGATTGTTTAGAGTTGCTTAAAGGGAATTGTGTTGTTGATGTCAGACACATTTTCAAAGAAGGTAATCGTTGTGTAGATGGACTTGCGGATTTAGCTCGCTCAGCACCTGATGGAGTTAGCTACTATGATGAACCCCCGACTCCTCTCTTGCCTCTACTTGCAGAGGATCAGGAGGGTATAGGTATTTTGCGTTTTTAGTGCTTCTTTAGTTTATTGTTCTTTCTTAGCACAAAAAAAAAAATCAAAGGGACAAAATGGCCCATGTACTATTCAATTGGGACAATAAAGTCATTTGATTCTCAATTTTGGGACAATTTAGGACAATTTAGGCCTCATTAGACGGTTACTCCCATGACTCCACGCGATCAACTTCGCTGTTAATAAAAGTCCATGTGTTTAGAGGTAATTTTGTGTTCACTAATCCCTTTTTCTTCGTCAAATTTAAAGGGCTATTTTGTCCTTTACTTATCAATGTTCTTACAGGGTACTATACCTAAGGGTGTGCAAGTTTCGGGTAAACCGAATTACCCGACCGAAACCGATCCGAAATCGGTTAAATCGAAACAAGTCAATCGGTTTCGCGGTTTATTCGGTTTAAGTATCGGTTTATTCGGGTTAACGGGTCGGTTGTCGATATGGTGATGAAAACCGAAACTGACCCGAGAAACCGAAGGTGAAAATATATGTTTACTTTTGATCTTTTAATTTTAAATTTAATATATATGTTATTAAAATTTTGAAAATATATAAATATATGTAACATTAATAATCGAAAATCAAAATATATATTTTTAATTTGCATTTATCTTAATTCTAAAATATAAAAATATATAAACTAAATAAAAAAAAATTAACTAAAGTATATTCGGTTCTAAACCGAAACCGACCCGAAACCGCAAAACCGATTACCTTCGATTTTCATCGATTCCTTATGTAATCGGGTCGGTTTCGGTTTCTATAAATATGTGTCGGTCAAATCGGTTAAATTGAAAAACTGACCCGAAAAACCGAAACCGACCGATTACACACCCCTGTCTATACCGATACTATAAAGTAACAAGACTTCTTTTATCCTGGAGAAATGAAATTTTCCTTAAAAATTATATTTAATTCCACACTATTTGTATTGTCAGTATTTAGTAGTAAAAATTATTCCACCCTAAACATGTTGCTGTGGAATTTCTTCTAAGACTAGAATTGTTGGGAAAAGAATCTAGAATTAAAAATTTTAAATATAAGAAAATGAAAATGGACAAACACAAGGGGAGGTGATAAGGATAAGAAAACGAAAATTGTATCCAAACATTTTCTCAAAAGCCTAGAAGGCCATATATATAATACATTAACAAGTACTCCCAGAAAGATCCCCAGAAATGGCACTTCCATAAGATACCGAACCAGTCTGCGAAGCAGAACCTCCTCGAGCCGCTTTCTGAATTTGTCGTATTCTGAAAACGTCTCTGGGTAGAGGTTGGCTTTGAACTGTTGTAGATTCATCCTCTTCTTGCCCTGGTATACAAGAAAACAATGATCAGCTGAACCTTACCCAAAAGAGAGATGAGTAATAGTTCGCAACTCTCTCAGAAGTTAGGTCAGTTTTAGATAAGTCTAGCGCAACTTTGTGGAAATGGGCAAGTGTTGCATGATGATATCTTAAATTTAGCCTCTAGTTGCCTCAATTGTCAGTTTACTAGTGTCAGAAGAGAGGTGAAATGCTATGGTCATGATACTGCTAAGCTGAATGAGTTATGTTGCTGGTCTTCAAAGAATTTTGGAAGGCAGCTTCCCTTTTTCCTTATGTGAAATGATGCTATTTTATCAGAAAAAGACAAAGGACCATAATCTCATGCAATCATCTCGTTGATGAACCAGTGAATCTCCCTTGAAAGAACAAATTACTTTTTTGAGGACCTCACCAAATAATTATAGACCTACATGTTGTCACCAATAAAATGTTTTGCAGAAAGTGCCAGATGCAACTAAGCTCTCATAGTAAAAATTACTGATTATTCATGAGTCTTCACATACTGATTATTCAAATTTATACTGAGACATGGTATGTGCCTGAGGCGAAAATTAGACTAACAGAAAACTAAACCTGCAATTACGACGGCATGTCCTAGTTGTATTATTTTTAACCCACCATGGCCAATTCCTCATCCCAAGCAGATATAGAATGCTATTAACCCTCAAAACATAAGACATGAATTCATACTGACATTAAGGTAGGAAACTTACTGTCTTGATCCTTTCTTTTTCCCAGATGTCTGTCCCTTGGTCTGAAAGATGAGCTACTAGGGACGGGATGGGACTTGCTTGAACCAGAAAGATCACTTGTGCTAGGAGCAGGACCTGCTGTCCTTTGGGATGGGACGGTAGTGGATTTTTTAGTCTGGCCTGTCGGTAAGTCACTCTGCAAACAAATGGACAATACAATGTCTACATTCGGCATTGGACCTGAATAATACAACCAGAAAAGAAGAAGATTAGTAGGATAAATATAATATTACTTCATGACAGGAATGGCCATTAGAACTAATGCAGTATCTAGACCTCTACTGGTGAGGTAGTGACTAAAAATCATGCAAATATATAGGAAAACGAAATTTAGTGCTACTAAATGATTGTGAGATCAATAGACAGCAGCAATAAATCAAACTGAAAAATTCAAGCATCCACAGTGCTCCTACTTCAATATGTAGAATTAATGCTATGAGTTTATATCAATTCACGATTCAAATTAGAGGATGCGAAATTGCGGTAGAAGTTTGAAAACTTACCCTCAATAGCAGGCAAGCTTGTTAAAAATGCCATCAAAGAAGGAGGCGTTGCTTTTAGTACTTCATCAAATGCATTGGCTGATCCACCGTCTACCACTGCGGCCATGGGATTCGACAAGTTGGAAGCAGCTAGATTTGCGGGAGTTGTGCTAGGAGGAACCACACTCCCTATGTTCAAACGGTTTGTTAAGTTAATATGATTCAACAAGCATACAATTCAATGCTTTAAAAGGTAAAAGAAATGATATTTTTAGTGTTCTGGTAATTTCAGTAGCCTGAACGTAAATAGGCCGAAATGCTAAATTTTAGCAGCCTTAAAAGCTGTAAATCTATTCAAGCCTAAAAAATCATATGTTCCACATATGCCAAGGTATCCTCTTTTTTTTTTTTTTCCTTTCTTTTCTGGATAATTTGTGCATTGGTTTTTTATTTGCTGATTACATAAAAATGTGAAACTGAGTAACCACTACAACTTCAGCACATAATTATCAAGGCCTATATTATTTAACAAAAATAAAAGCATGTTATTGAAGTATAAAGAGTCCATAACTAATACCAGGATGTTGCCTTGGATCATAAATCACCATCTGAGATGTATCAGGATAAACGACTTTAACAGAAGCAGTAAAATTGTTCGTTGGTGCAGATGGGCTCTTACCTGCACAAATAGGTATTAATAATAGCTAAAGTCGATAAACCTGGAATTAGAAAAACTGAAAAAGGTTTACCTATAGTCATAGATCCATTACAGAGAGCTAACTTCTCCCCTTTCTTACCAATGTTTTTAGCGAGCCACTGAAGCAGATTCAATGGAGTGTCAAATTAGATATACAAAGTTACTATATATATAACCTTTCACCAAAAAAAGTTACTGTAAAAGCATATGAAACAGAGAGAATGTCACATGGCTGCCTTGTCCTCTTAGTATTCTGTTTCTATAAATTCTTTCCTCTTACAAATACTATCATGCATACAGTTTTCAAACAAATAAGAATTACACATAAAGAAGATTCAAAATTCATCATAGTTATTGCAGAGACATGAGCCCGAGTCCAAGGTCATATGCAAGAAAGTCCAAGAGTTGGACTTCAAGAGCTATCTGAATTGTAAGAACTTTTATTAATTCATTTCAGAATAGTAGCATCTTTGATTGATACTTGTAAATTAAAGAACCAAAATGTAATACTTAACTGTATGTTACATTTCCACTATTTCAACACCCAAAAAACATGCTAGATAAATGCTCTTCAAGCTTTAAGCATATAGCAGGTGTTATGGAGGCAGACTTCACTAATATGGGGCAAGAGTAAAACAGAGTATTTAAAAGGAGGCCAAAGTATGGTTCTACCTTTACAATGCTGATACAGCTATATATATATGATTAAAATAAAATAATGTAACTTAGAAAAGGAAAAAAGAAAAAGAATCATCTATGAACTTTGAAATCACCATATCCTATCAAGATATGGAATCATATAGTTATCTAAAATGGAGAATTTCAACCTCATTAAATCACTGAACATCCAGATTGCCCATCATTCATAGGTCTCTCATTTTTTCCATTTAGATATTTACTCATATTGATGAATTTATCAGAACAAGTTAAACACTCGTCATTCAAAACACTCCTCCCACCATCAAACTTTTCATGCATTTGTGCATACAGCATGCAGCTGTAAAATGTAATACAATATTATCATTTTTTTACAGTCATCTCTATTACTCTGCCCCTTTGTGCTTTGACATTGCCTAGGAGCACTTTTTAGTTGCTGGGAAAAGGGTAGTAGTGATTTTTTTTTTTTTTTGACCAAAGAGAATTGACTAAATGCGTTGAGTATAAGTGTGCATTTACATGTCGTTCGAGAGTGACTGAGAGTAACATTTGCCAGTGCACCACTTTTAACTCATAACTCCACAAAACTCCTTCAAACAGTATATTCATGACTCATGAGAAACTACATATCCTAAATACAAAAATTATATGCAAAGGCCAAAAGGGAAATAAGTCAAAGCAACACTAAACTTCAGTAAAAATTTTATTCTCACAACTAAACATGATTCTTTACACATAGACCAAACAAATGAATTAAAATGCGCTATATAATGTAAAACCATCTCAAACAAAAAATGGTATATTCTTATAGAAGTAACCTCTTGTCGTGACAAATGGTCAAGATCCTTGGAGGAACCAGGCCATAGATCCTTGAATCTGTAGCGTGATACAACATCTTGTAGAGAACTCTCCAATGCTGAAGATGCCTCTTCACTTGTTCCAGAAAGAGCTTCTTTTCGTCTTTGCTCAACCTATATGAAGACAATGATAGTTATGGCTCTTATTAAGGGCAAAGAACCACAATTACAAAAGATGAAGATTTGAGGGTTGACATTTAAGTCACAAATTAAAGATATTGCTTAATAAGCTAATACAAAGTGTCTTAGCATCTATTATAGAAGGCTGCGGCACTCTTATGTTTTCCTGGGAATTAAGACCCACCTAACAGTTTCAAAATAAAACTGGAAATCTAATGCAGCTTCAAATTATGAAGTTTTCCATGCATCATAGAAGCAAGGATATAGTAGCTTCAAAATCAAACCAGAAATCTAAGAGGTATCAAGTATGATCCACTAGAAAATTGATACCTTCAACATGCTAGCTAGATCACCATATGTTTGCTCAAACTGGGTGAATCGTTTCCAGACCTGCAAAGTAGGGCAGTGTCATATGCATTTACCATACCATTAACAAAGAATTAGCAAACTCCATCATTTCAATACACGAAGTAGTACTACCAAAACATTTTGTAAAGAAGAAGCATTTCCAAATGGAAGCTATTTCTCAGCTCGTCTATAAGAAAGCTCATAGAAGATAATTTAATATTTTCCAGAATGGCTGGAAATGTTGGAAGGCATCAACGAAGTGAATTAACTAATGAGGAGCATATCACCTTCTGTTGGTCCTAATCATCAATAAATCAGCAAATTTCTCTTTACAAGGGAAATTAGTAAAGTTGCGGGATAAATTACTCCTGACCTCAAATCGGCACAACTTGGATTCAAAATATATCTTTCTATTTTGATGTTAACATTTGAAGAGGTGACTTCGAGAAATTTTTGAATAATGTAAAACTATAATTTCTATTTAGGAGGATGAATTTTCTCGTCTATCAGTTTCACAAAACATATTTAGTAAAAATAGTACCTCAATAGAATCTTCTTGTGGTAGTGAGCTTAATGCTCGCTCAAATAATGCCCTGATGTTTCTGTCATCATTCAAACAAGACAAAAAATCTGCATATCTGCATATATCAGAATAAACAGTCTTTATCATTCTACAGAATTAACTGGCATGAAAACAACATATAATAGAGAATATTTAATTCATCATCCAAAAATTCTAAGGTTTATCACACTTAGGAACAACAGTTGAATACATCCGCAGACACCTAGGGACAAAAGTAGACCAGACCTCAAACCATGTTAGGCACACCAATCAGCACCACCCACAAATAGCAGTAATGTAACGTTAAAGCACAAAACTGAATGAAAAACATGAAATTCTTTCACAGAAACCGATACATTTTAATTTTAAAAGTCATACCCCAAGCTGGAGAACATGATTTCTAATTTAACTCTTGTTCCTCTCAAGCATCAACAATATGTGCTCCCAAAACCCAAAAATCACTATGGTAGGAGAAAACATTTTCTGTTTTCATTTTCTAAGAATATCAAAGAAATCAAGTAGTCACACAACATATGTCAACGAAAATGAGTATACTTTTGGAAAATGAAAATGGCAATTGAGTAGAAATTGAAAACAATTTTATTTTAGTTTGAGATTTTCACTCCATTGTCATAATTTCTAAAAGTATGCTTATTTTCATTAACATGTGTTGTGTGATTACTTGCTTTCTTTGATATTTTTGAAAATGAAAATGGAAAATGTTTTCATTCTACTAAACATAGCCTAAATATTCTTGTGATTGAGATGATACACGTAATACTATTACAGACATAAACGCAAAATCAATTAAAGTGTCAAGATCTAATGACTTAATTTGTCAAGTATCCACCAAGCAACCCAGCTAAAAGAAACTAAGCAGTAATTGGATTAAGCATAGATTCCAGCCAAAAAAAAAGATTAAGCATAGATTCCGGCCAAAAAAAAAAGATTAAGCATAGATTCCGGCCAAAAAAAAAGATTAAGCATAGATTCAAAATGATCTAGATTGAAGTAAAGGTTCTTCTTCAGCTTAAACTTTACTGCCATGAAATCTTGAAGTTCTAATTTAAAGTCTGAGCCTAAAATATAGAATGCTTACTACAGAGTAACAACGATTTCAATAAGAAACCATACATGAGAAACAAATTCCAACAAACATATCCAAGCACTATCACTTGAGTTGATTAACAAAACACTAACTCACTCTAAGATGTATACGGGCTCATGCATAAAATCTTTCAATCCAGCTTCAAAAACATTGTGAGCAAACTGCAGAGGAATAGCAACAGTAAATATTAATCATATAGAACTTTTCATAAACAAATTAGTTACACGGCATTTTTTGGTTGGCAAATAGAATATGCTATGCTAATTATCATTCGTAACATCAAGCCTCCAAAAATTTTGGTCAAAGAGAGATAGGAGACGTAAGGTATAAAAGAAAATGACTGCTTCTCATAATTATCATCTTAAGTAGCAATATTCCTTTATCCAATTCACTTCCAAAAGACATAAGCTGTCACATTTAAGGTAAAACTAGTTCATTCTTTTAGAAAATTAAAGGACTAGCACCTTTGGGTCCTTGTCAAGACAAAAGGCCATCAATGCATAAGCAACATAAACATGGTACGTGCAATTAGGGGATTTGCGAGCATCCAAGAAATATTTGCGAGCTGCTTCAACACCTTCAGTCCTCCTTAGAAAGCGGATAAACTGCAGTAAGAAAACATATGGAATAAGTCATTAAACTAAAAGATACCTTTCATAACTTACTTTCTATAGCCATTTATTGAAACCCTTCAGACATAAAAATTTGGAAAAATGTAAACTTAGTTTAGAGAAATTAACCCAAGTACATGATCTTTAGGAAGTTTGCTGTCAGGACTGTTCAGTCCTATAGATTTAACCATGTCATACATAAACCACACGCATGTTTAATAACAAATACACAATTTATGCACTATTTGTCTACCTCCTTGGACTGAACCTAGGATATTACTCCAAGAATTACCATGTTGATAGAAGCATTACATTGAATGAACAATTAAACTACAATTTCCTTACTTGTATATGTGCTAGTGCTGTAGTGGCAGAACCATCTCCCAGAAGGCTTTCATATAATTTCTTCGCAGACTGCAACAATAGGGAAGCAAATGAAGAGGCAAAGAGAAAATAGCTGACCAACTCGAAGTGATTTATATTTAATAATCGTCTTACCTGTATTGCTCCACAGGATTCCTCTAGCTCAGCAAATGCATACTTTAGCACTTCCGAATCTGATAACAAATTAACCAGAAAATCAGATGGAAAGTTAGAAAAAGGTGACAGAAGAAAGGGGAATGAGGGTTGCTCAGGTAAGGCTAGATATAAGGAGAAAAAAAGGGCAAGATGAAAACAAGTTAATAGAAATATTCTCAACAAGTTTCCATCTAAAGCAAAAAGAAGAGCCAATTACCAGGAAGAGCCTTCAAGGCTCGCTGAAATACCTTGATTGCAGCATCCGTGGAGCCACTTGTTGCATGCCATGTAGCATAATCATACCATATATCAGGATAATGGTATAAATACATTAGACACTGGATACATAAACAATACAGCAAACAATGGCATGTCAGTACAAAAAGGATGAGGAAAAGCTTAATATATAGCAATAAAAGAATTTAGACCAAAATGTACTACTAAAACACAAACTAATCAACCTACAACAAACTAACCAAATTTGATGGTTCACTACGGCATAAAAGAACCAGCATTTTATTTTTTCCGAAAGAAAGTACAAAACAAAATTAAGAAAGGAACACTTGTAAAACACTTCTTGTTACTATACAGATTAAAACTAAGTGACATTTGAAAATATTTCCACATGTCTACCAATGTCTTCAAGAAAAGGGCAGCCCTTAATCATCACAGTAGCAGGATTGATTTTAGAGAGAAGATTTTCAAGAACCCAATTAAAGTGAGCAAATAGTGTTAGACAACAAATCTTTATGAGTCTAATCAGATTACTGCTTTGTCAACTTTCAACACTTAATACATCAAAAAGACTTCATTAGAAAACGAAAATGATAAAGCACATAATTATACCCCCAACTACCACTCTCCTGCTTTTGCTGATGGTAATATTTCAGCCATTTGTCTTTCTTTACTTTTTTTATTGGACATAATTTTCTTTATACTAGTTGCTTTTGCTTTGTAATAACTTGCATGAAAGCAAAAGGCAATTTGCAACCCAAATGAGACAGAAAATTGATCTAGGATATAACTGTGGCTTGAGCTCTACAGATTCTCAAATAAGGCTGAAACTCATCAATGCAGAAGACACTATCCAGAAAAAGGTGGAAATTCAGGCACAAGTGCATGAGATTTACTGCATAAAACATAGCAGAAAGTAGGACATATATAAATTATGATACCTGTTCATAAGTGAATATAATTCTCTTGTTGGAGGAAGCGCTCTCGATCCTTTGAGGATTGCCTCTGAAAAACAGTTAAATTCAACAGGTTAACAATGTACAGATTATTTTCCAAGTGTGTAGGGAAAGATGTACTTTTGGTTCCAAACAAAATGTAAGCCTTCTGTTATTCATGAAGCTTGCCTGCTCTGATTTTTTTTTTTTTTAATAATAGAACTATAGAAGCACTGGAGAATAAGAGAAATATTGCAAACTTCCAGAATATGACAATTTGTGGTACAACAACAGCGATGCAGATATAGAAGAAGTCAGCACAATACTTGCTTTGCTCTTATTGTAAGGATTTTCTTTTTAATGATAATTCATAAATATCTGTACTGGGTAATGCCGAAGTCAATATATCTTGGCTATAGCTTAAATTCAATCATAGAAAAGCATGAAGAGGGTGGAAAGAATGCTTTGCTTCTTACTTCTCAAAGGCTAAAAGCCTCTTCCATGCCATCCATTGCATTTCTTCCTGCATGATCAAACTGACATATAAGAAAATGAAGCAACCATGTTTGTAATGTTTTCAATGAAAGAATACCATTCATACAGTTTAATAAACAACTTTGTAAGTTATATGGGCCTCCTATCTGTCATAAATCACACCCCAAAGCAAGGAATATGGACATTGCAACCTTGATAACTGAATTTTCTGCTATGTTATTATGTAGTCTATTTGCACAAATTTGTATCCTATTTCAGGACTTTTCAGAGCCTATTATAGCACTTGCTTTGTCTAACCATTTCAACAATAGCTTTAGAGACTAGGTGCCCCGTTTCGTGCTAACAACTGCCTCCCAAAGTCTTAAAAAGGCCAGCTATAATGCCCAAACCTTTCTATCAGAGCTGGTAGACTTTCTACTAGTTGAACTTGAGTGACGGTTTTATGATGTCTTTATATAGATAGTAATGATCACATTCTAACAAGATTTAGTTCAAATTTCTGAATATTAGCTGGACCATAGTGCACTAATTCTAAGGCCTTACTTTTTATATATTTAGATTTAGATATTATCTGAACTAAATTTGCTCCAGGAGGTATCTGATAGGTAATCATTTTATACCCTAGAGTCCAAAATCATAGAAAGAGACTGAAAATTCAGTTAAGACCTTTTAGCAAGTTATGCTAAAGCTTGCATGAAGTAATCAACCAGGAAATCTAAGTGTTAAGCCAACAATAATCTTTTCTCCTGTCCCTTACTCAATTTCAGTACTTTAAGAACATAAATCAGATCAGCAACCAGCTATAATTGCTACTCCATATTTCCATGCATAATTAAGGTTTTTTAGCCTTATAAGTTCCATAAAAGAGAGACTATGTTGGATTTGAAATTTTTTACTTGATACTAAAATTCTGTTACCAGTCTTCTTGCAAAATCTAACCTATATCATGCAGAATAACAATCAAAATTCAACTTGACCAGCAAACTACCAAGAAATCCTCGTTACACTGTAAACCCAATATAATACCGCTCACAAGCCACAATTCTCTCATCCCTCTCCATCCTTTTGCAACTTTTGATGTGAACACAAGCATCTTTTCACAGCAGTTCTCTAATATTAAGTACATATATGTTCAACCCAAAAATGTCTGTGTAATGAACTTCAATTATGCAATGGGGCAAAAAACAAAGAAAAGGTAGACATTCAGAGGAATTACCTTGCAAGAATCGCCTGGTGGAACAGCAAGCATATTCCAATCAATTTCATCCACATATTTCTTCCGCTCCCTGTATACAGCCCTTGCACTGTTATATTTTGGTTGATACTCAGAGATAAGTCCTTTGGCCTGCTCAATAAGACCATATTTCAGCACTCAAATAAAATATAGAAGATGTGATTGCCCAAAAAATAAAATTATATGGAATGCATAAACCATGCTAAACTAGCAAATATCCCAAAATCCAAAAATTCAGCAATCATGAAAGACTTTACCAGCTGGCGGCTAACAGAATTTTCAAAATTCTCATAATCCTTCCATAGTTGTTCAATGTGATGCATCGGAGTAACAATAGCTCTCTGGTAAGCTTTCCGCACTGCAGTCATCCGTTGTGACTCTTCCTGAGGGTTTGCAGCCTGCAAAATCATCTCTTGCTAAGGAAAATAGTAACATACACACAGACACACATTTGTAATGGTAAATTATAAATTTATAAGCAAAGAACTTAACCAACCGGAACTGATTTTAAAAATGCGATGTACTCCATCCATACAGGTCCCGATGCTATGTCAGCTCCTGATAACCAACAGAAATTTGGAGAATTAGTATTGTAAATGGAATATACCGTCTGTTTATTCAATAGATAGCCCTATCTCCAGTAATATCCGTTGTTGAAAATGCATGTTAAACTGCTCGGTTAACTATATTAATCCATTCTAATAGTTTACACATAAACATATAAACTATATTAAGAAAATAATAGGCATGCAACTTAGTTCCCTTCCTCTAAAATTTCGAAGTCAGTACTTGACTTGATATAAGAAACAGAACATGTATTCCATGAGCAAAGAGTATCCATATTTGAAGGTATTCTATGTGAATTTCAGCATAGGGTTCAATCTAAAAAAAATCTCTATGAAAGACTAACACAATTTTGTCATTGCAGGCTGTCAGGAAAAAATGACATTGTCATAGTGAGTGCCTCTTTATGGTCTACTAGAAGCAAGGTAAAGCTGGTTTTAGACACTGGCTAAATGAGAAGTTTAAGTTAAATAAATAGCTATATTTTACTCCATTTACCTGCTACAGAAAAACTCATATCTGTTTATAACCTTCCTAGAAGATTTTAGCCCCGATAATATCCTTGCATGAGAAAATAACTTAAACCTCAGTAGACTAAAGTCATCATGTAAAATGATATAAAGAAATTGCTTTTCTACTTGATTCATTGCAATTCAAGACCATTTGAAATGAGTTGCAGGAAACCTATTGCTAACCTTCAGGTATTAAAATTTAAAACAAAACAAATCAAGAGAGAGAGAGAGGATAAGACTCTCAAGGTTTTCATGTTGTAAAGAGCAATAAGAGAATTAAAATGTTTAGAAACATGAAACAATCTAAACTTACGTTAAAGGACTGACATTCTACTTGTGATTCTATCCTGCATCATTCTTAAAATATCTTTCATTCTGTTTCAAAAGATCCCTGAGATATAGTTAAACTGAATGCTATATATCTTTCCTCTATTTTATTACAATCAACCATGTTAAATATTCTAAGGATGTTTTCAACATTTAGTTGCAAATTATAAAACTATATAAATACTTCAACAAGGACCAAGAGCATTGTCATTTCTAGATAAAGTCTCTATAAACCAAAAAAAAAAATATTTTCAGTCCTTTATGAATCACTAAACACAATTCCTACTGCCTAGTACGTCTATTCAAGTAATCATGACGTACCAATCATAAGGTAATGAACAATATAACCTAACATGCATTGTAGCTCTGTTACTAGGACTAACAAAAAGAACCTTGATAACCAGTTCCACAATCCCCAAGTTTGTGCAGGCAAATGCCAACATATGTCTTTTACATATAATGATGCCTGCGTGTGTGTATAGTATACAGAAACCATTTTTGCTACTTTGAAAATTTCTAAACTAATAAGATAAGCAATAAGAACTGCAAAAGACAAAAGAGAATTAAGGGTCAAGAGAAGACAAACCAACATAGCTAAGCATGAAATCAAACGCCTTTCTAGTCTCTTCCTGTCCCTCCACACCTTTCTTGTCATTGACCTTCCTGATGAATCGAATATAACAGCGCCTATAATACAAACAGAAGAGCAATGAGACAAGCTAACAAACCAAGTCATCGCCCTTTTAACCCAATTAAGTCAAACGCACAGTTAATAAAGCAGATCAAATCAATATAACTAAGTTCTTAGTAGTTGCTCCTATGTTTTGGGCAGGACAGTGAACAATTGCACTTCAATTTACAAAAGAAACAATATTCCAGAATAATAAAACATTAACAATCTAAATTTTTTGAATAATCATATGGAGCAATTACAGCTCAATTTGAGTTAAGCTTTAATTATTTTTTCATTGTTAAATAAAAACTTCCCTACACTGTTGGTTTTGCATTTGTAGAAACTTCTAAAAAAGCAAAGATTAACAAGAAGCAAGGGGGAAACGGAAAGTAGTTATAAAAAAAAAAAAAAAAAAAAAAAAAAAATTAAGTGAGAAAAGGCATGAACTTATTACCAAAGAGGAACTTGAAGACAATTCAATAAGCAGCGACTAAAAATCTGTTTGGTAGCATCATCATTGTTCACTGCCATCTGTGCCTCCACATATTGCTTCCAGTATTTCGCCTGAAAATCAAAATATTTATTTTCTTACAAACTAGTATATAGTAATACAATCGAATTAATTAAATTCTAAAAGAAGAAGAAGAAATTTACAGCAGTGGGAAAGATGGACAAGAGTTGCTCATAAATTGGCGCAGCCTGTGCAATTGGCAAATGCTGTAAAACGAAAAAAAAAATTTAAGCAAAGAAGAAGAAGAAGAAAACTTTAAAAAGAGAAAAAGAAAAGGAAATAGCGATACCAAAGCACTATTGGCGAGAATTTCAGCAGACTCAACGTTGTATTTATCAGCGCTAGCCATGAATAAACTTATAAATTAATTGTTACTTATTAATGTTATTCTTGAGCTCCCTTTACTTTACATAACCTTCCTCTCTCCGATTTTCTCTCTGGGTTTTTTTCTCTGATTTCTCCTTTTAGTTTTAGGAATCAATTTTTACGAGAGTAGGGGCTTTTTAGTTTTTTGGGGTTTTTTATTTTTTATTTATTAAATCTCAACGAATGGGACCCAGCCGCACTGCCAACTTTGCGTTTGACTTTTCAAACTTACGATTGGAATTTGGAAGATGAAGTAACTAACAACTAACGAACAAACACCGTTTTGATCGAATTGACAATAATACCCCTACTAAACATACTAATTTATCAAGTATGTCCGACAAAAACCCCAATTGAACTGAACCGAACCCACCAACGGGTCTTTCTCCAAAGGACAAAGGTGCTGGCCTGGGTTTTACATGCCTAGTCGTAGTGGAAAGCAGAAGAAGAAGCAATTGGGGGAAACGCCCAAGCTCTCCAAGCCTTGAGAGAACTCATCGTTTTCCCTTTTCTCTACTCCCGTGAAGCTCAAAAGCTTGGCCTCAAAGTCCGTACCCATCTTTTTACCTTTCTTCAATTTATTATCATTTCAATTTATGGCTTTGGATTTGACTCGTTGGTTTATGGGTTTTCTTTCAGTGGCCTCGTGGTTTGCTCCTATATGGTCCCCCTGGCACCGGCAAGGTAACTGGCTTTAGCTACCTATCTTTCCTTATTCTTCACTTTTATCATCTTTCTTGAATACCCAGAAGCTTTATATTTATATATAGAGTAGCTTTTGTTCTAGAATGGGTGAATTTCTATCTATACACAATAGTATGGTGATTGGGAGTTGGGACAAAGATGATCTTTTTATTCTTCAAACTGTAATTTGGTTTCATTTGCAATGCTAGAGTAGACAAGCTTGGTACGTGCAATTGTTCGAGAATCCGGTGCCCATTTAATACTTGTCAGGTACTTCAGTGTTTTCATTTATCTCTTTAACGATAAAGTATTGCATATTAGAAGATCGGGTTGTCTCTTGCAGTCCTCATTCTGTTCACAGAGCACATGCATGAGAAAGTGAGAGAATTTTGCGGGAAGCTTTTTCAGATGCATCATCCCATGCAAATGGACTCCAATAAAGCCTCCCCAACATCTGTACCACGAGTTGTTGTGGTTGCATCAACTAACTGGTTTGTCTCCAGTTCAAGTTATGAGGCTCCATTCTATTGTATGGTTATGAAGTATTCACCCTAATTTATATGGATTTTATCATTAAGCTTCGGGTAACTGATGATTTGATGGGAACTTATAAAGGGCTAGTTGTGTTTGATTCTAAATTTTTGGGTTGGAGTTACTGATTTATACTTTTGTGCATCAAGAGCAGATGCAATTAACCCTGCCCTAAGAAGGTCAGGACGTTTTGATGCTGAAGTTGAAGTTACAACTCCTAATGAAGAAGAGAGCGATCAAATTCTCAAGGTAAGACTGAATTTTCCATGCATTTATGTTTATATGTGGGTTGCTTTGTTTAATGACATCATTCAGACACTTTAAATGTAAAATATATCTACCCTTTAGTTGTCACTGTACTAGCTGGTTTAAGTCTTAAGTATTTGTAATCATTGTTTTCAGCTTTACACAAAGAAGGTTCCTTTGGATGCCAATGTTGACTTACTAACCGTGGCTGCATCTTGTAATGGATACGTTAAGGCTGATTTGGAAGCTTTATGCCGTGAAGCAACCTTGTTTGCAGTTGAAAGATCTACAGATATTGGAGAAAATCCAGGTGTTCTTAGTTTGACAATGGAAGACTGGAAGCATGCCAAGTCTGTGGTTGGTCCAAGCATAACAAGAGGAGTTACCGTGGAAATTCCAAAGGTGTCTTGGGAAGATATTGGAGGACTCGAAGATTTTTTTTTTTTTTTTGCTACAAAAGAACAGCAAAAGTAAAAAAATTCAGCGACTAAGGTCGCAAGATGCCAATTCCGGTCAATGGAAGAACCTGCTCTGGAGGATCATGAGGACTCAAAGATTTGAAGGTGAGTGATTCATGTTTATTTAGTGTTGACAGTATTGGATTCATGTTTATTCATGTTTATTCGAAACCTGGGATGGGCAGGGTGGAATTATGGGAAAGGTGATGACTACCTCCTATTGTGTAGTTCATTTCAATATCATGTTCAAGAGTAGCAAAAAAAAAAAATTTAATTAAGAGCAAAAGTAAGCAAGGGACAAATTATAAATTTGTTTCCAAGATCTAAAATCATCTATCAAATATTTCTGCAATATCATAAACCACATTACCCAATCACAGAATGAATTTGGACATTTATCAATCTCAATCAGACTCACTCACTATCAAATCATTAAATCCAGTTGTCTCAGCAAGACAAAAAATAAAATAGCATTATTGTTGTAACTAAACTAGTTATGAAATTGAAAACTTGTTCAATCATTCCTCCGCAAATTGGTTTTTTCCTACATTAAAAGAAATTTTAAAAAAAAAAAAACTACTTTGGTCATAATTTATAGAGTCTTTTCTTGAGCTAATTTCTTCAATTTCAATTTCTTATAGAACAAAACTTCATTCTCGCAAAGAGCATGGACGGCCAGCCTCTTTCGAACACTAATTCCACAGTCGATTGATCCAAATTTTGATGTTGAGACATCAATTGAGCAAGTCTCCCTTCCCACACATGCCTGCAACAAACCCAAAGTTTATAATGTTACAAACTAAATTATATATATACTCCTACTAAGCAAAAGAAAAGGAAAAATGTGGTTGATAAAGATAAATGACCTGTTCTACAATAGACATGGTTTGAGGAGCATGACAATTAGAACCTTGTTGCAGCAATGCCAATGAATAACATGTTCCCTTTGGATCACCAAAACTTGCAAATTTGATTTCAGAGATGATTTTGCCAGCTTGGCATGTTAATTCTAACTTGCTGCCTTCATCTACACTTGCACAAGCTGAACCCACAGATACGGTCTGGAAAGACACTTGTGAAGGATTTCCACCCATTTCCTCAAATAAAATCAAGGTGTTGTCGTCGTCGCAATTTAAGAATGATCTTGGAATATGATACCTGATGGTTAACACAGTTCTAATATTGGTTAGAAGTTATAATATAGTATAGTTATATGATCAAGATCAAGAAGATAGTAGTGTACCATCTTTGAGAAGGATTGCCACAATCTGAGACACATTTAGTTAGGGTAACCGCTTGCTCATATATGCCACGATAATTGCAGTCTTGATCGCAGCCATTGGAATCAGCAATTTTTGAAGGCCAAAAGCGTCCGAGGC
>AWWV01006317.1:0-26392 GCA_001974805.1 Corchorus capsularis
GTATCATTCGAGGTCTTCCATTTTACAGGACGAGGAGAGTTTGGATCATGAAGTCGTTTGAATTCACCATTCAAACCAACCTAATTTTACCAAAGGAAAATTGGCTTATAATTTAACTAATTTCAATCAAATTGGCTTTCACTTTGGGAGAGATGATCTAGACAACTTATAAATTTTAGAACCTTGATTCATTCAATTACCTTATAATTCCAAGTATTTGATGACAAATCTATATTGATTTGCCCCTTATCCGTCAACTCCAACCGGCCCTGTCACTCCATTTGAGTAGGTATCAAAAAATGCACCATAGTTCTGCACAATAACTTAATTATGATTAATGAAATCATGAAAAATTAACAAGATATATAATTAAAAGCTGTAGCTCCAACTAATTAAGTAAACTATTCTTAATACCGCAAGGCCAACTGTGGCACTTAGCAAAGTTATATTGTTTCTGCCAGGAACAAGTGAAACAGGTCTTTCAAAACGTTGATTTCCTTGTTCAAAACCTGTAAAATTAATGTTGAAACAAATTGGATAATATATATACAATTTTATTTTTATTAGCCTTGGAAAAAAGTAATTAAGAAAAGTTAGTACTTAGTACCAATTAGCTTCCCATTGACATAAGCATGAAGGACTACTTCCCCAGTTGTATTTGCATACAGAGTGAGATTGTTCCAGGATGATCCAATTTTATTGTCAAAACTATATTATATATATGAGATGAAAACAAGAAACCCAAATAAGTAAAAAAAAAAAAATACCAATAGATTAAATTCCATATATAATATATAATATATATTGTTGGGGGAAAAGGGAAATTACCTAGTCATATACCACAAGTAGTCACTAGCATCCGAAGTTGCTCTCTTTTGTTCAAGTAGCCGGGCAGCACTAAATTGACCTCTTCCTTGGAGAGTGTCTTTCATGGGTTCAAAGGTCCACATCCAACTCAATTGTGAAGGCGCATTATAATCTTCGTTATCTGCTTGTTTCATCTCCATGATTGAAGTCTGGGTCTTAACCTGTCAACCATTTTTTTTTTTTTTTTAAAAAAAGAAGCATATATATTATGTCAATTTAAACAATTTCCGAGTAAATTGTCACCTTTCTGGATATTGGAGAATGAATGAGAATGAGTATTAAACCATTTTAAAAAGTTGTCAATTACGATATATATTATATAGTACCTACCTTTGCGGTGTTGTAAATCTCCTTATTGCAGCCACCAAGAACCGTAACAGACCAAGCAGGAACAAAATAGTGGCCATCTTGTTGCAAGTCCATGTTTGCATCTTCAGTGTCATTCACATTGCTCAACAAACAGAACCTCTCCCCAGTTATGTCGTTGCTATATGTGGTCAGCTGGTGATGATTAATTAAATAAATAAATATATATATATATATATATATATATATTAGTTGAATTTTTTGCATAACAGATTGTATATAAGCCTTTTGCTTGGAATTTTCAGAATTAAAAATAAAAAATTAAGCACTCACCTCAACCCCATTACCATAATCCTTTCTGGTTATTGTGCCACTAGTGAGAAGCTTCTCCCCCAATTTAATAGCACCATGGAGTTGTCTCAGATGCCCCCACTTTGGTTGCCTTAAATTGCCTAAAATATGTAGTAGTAGTAGTATTTCATTTCAATTTTGGTTGTGAAAATTTGCATTTCATTCTGCAGTTGAAACCAAAATTAAGATTTTTTTTTTTAAATGTGCTTAAAAATGAAATGTTTTGAAATTTTTGTTTCTTATGGACCTTGTAAATGTCATTATTTGTCCTCATTGCAATACTCTCAATATTGTGAAGCCAAACCGGAAATCCCCTGAAATACAAAAAAATCAGTAACTCTTTTTTTCTTTAATTTATTTATTCATATAAGAAAAGAAAATTTTCAATTTTCTTATCAATTGAGGAAGAAAAAAATGTTTTACCCATAGTTCCATTCAGCACAGACATAGGGGCCAATTCTCAAAATTGCATATAGTCCAGCTTTTTGAATTAGCTTGAAAAACTGTATAAAGTCCAGATTTTCCTGGAAATTATACTGCATTTTAAGGAATGAAAACAAGTTAATTAGAAACCTAGAATTGACAAATGAGTCAAATTATACTGCATTAGATAAATACCTTCACTCAATCTTACTAAAATTCCAATCTCATTCTATAAAAATGAGATATAACTTTGAAAAAGAAAACACCATATACAGTATATTCCTATCATTTTAAGATAATATTCCAAAATACATGTTGATTAAAACACCTATATATAAAATTTAATTAGTATACAGCAACATGATCTTTTAAACGATTGAAAGCATGCATATGTATATATATACCGATAGTAAAATCATGTTTATGTCTTTTTAATTTAATGAAACTTTTTAATTAGAGAATAAAACAAAATGTTTTTGAAGAGAATAAGTATATATGCTCAACTCAACTGATGAATAAAAGAAAATAATTAGTGGATTAATTAAATCGAGAAAGAAGGTTATATTAATATTAATTAATTAATTAAATACTTGACGGAAGCGAGGCTCATGAGCATTCCAGAATATATAAGTCTCAATTGCGTCAAGGCCACCATCCTTAGCTTTCTGTATGAGGTCTGGCCACATCTGTATATACGTAGAATTTAATCACAAATATAAATATAAATATAAATATAAAAGAGACTTTTATTTTATTGATAAAAAAGTTGAATATATATATACCTCGGGTGTACTACGAGGGTAATGAATGGCACCCGAAAAGATTAGCTTTCGTTGTCCATCTATGATCATGGCTCTGGAATCATAATCAATTTCAATCCCTGAGCTGCTCCTACATAGCAAGGCCAAGCTACCAACAACAACAATAACCCAACAACTCCACATCATGTTCATGCCACTTGAGTACTTGAACCTCAAAAAACTCTTACTAAACTAGTGTTTTCTTTATTCTTGATGAAATATATATAGGGAAAGATATAAATTCTCAAACTCAACCTAATTAATTACTTTCACCATTTTGATTTTTTTTTTGGATAACTTTAGTTTCAACGTGGTTAAGATTTTATCATCTCATATCATATATAGTAGACTTTATCTTCTAAATAAATAAATTTAATTAAGTTTATCCTAGTATTAGCATAAGCTGCGTTGACATAATTATTATGCACTTAATTGTGGAGTACTTGATAATTCTTAATAATAGTAATTCTTTACTTTCACTTATCTGATACGCTCACAAAATAATCTTCCTTTTATAATAGTAAAATCCTCTTGCTCTGCATTTAGTTGTTTTCTGCACTTTTGTGCAGCATATGCCAGGACAGACCTCTAATTAACTTTTACCCTTTTACCTACTATTTACTACTTCACATACAAAGTTGAACGTTTCACTAATTATTATAACTTGAGAAGGAATTACAACTAAAATAAGTTTATGTTTGTTATTTTTATCCTCTGAATTGAAAAAAGTCCTTGTGATCTTTATGCCATTTCTTGATAGAAAGATGACCAAAGTGAACATGTTGCTAAACCAATAGTTTGAACAAGATTTAAAATAGGCTAATTGCTCAAATAAGGGCCTAACGTTTGTCAAAATGCTCAAATAAGGGTCTGATCTTTTAATTTGGCCAAATAAGGGCCTAATGTTTGCCAAAATGCTCAAATAAGAGTCTCATCTTTGAATTTGGCCAAATAAGGGCCTAACATTTGCCAAAATGCTCAAATAAGGGCCTGTCTCATGCGTCATCCAAACTGACATCAGGCCTTATTTGAGCATTTTCGATAACAAGATTTAAAATAACAATGTCTTGTCATTTCTCTTTGTCTCACTCTCACTTAAATTAATAACCAATGAATTGCATTTTGAAACCAGTGTTTGTGACTCAAGAGTCGAGCAATTGTTACATCAGCATCATCAAGTAGGGGAGTATTTATGAATGGCTCTAGTTAGACTTAATTATAGTACTTGATATGATTTCATTCAAGAAAACAACAAATTGATTCCATAATATATGATATACTCTCCATCTCACAAGAAAAGTTAAAGCAACTGCGCGCTGCAAGTTTTTATGCCATAAAATAAAACAAGGCATCAGGAACCGGCCTTGAACAGAGCAATTGAAAATAGCAGAAAACATACAAAATCCATGCTTTATCTTATATAAATTCTTTGAAAAAAAAATCTTATATGAATTCAATGTCAAACCATCCATCAAACCAAGAATGATACTACAATCAAAACAAATTAATTAGCATATCGTAGTCTATCTTACTACCACAAATTAATTAGCAGCTGCTATTGGAGTTGTGATTCGAGATGAGAAAGGGGTAATGGTGAATGGTCTTGGCAAAAGAATCCAAGCTGATGATGTTGCAGTGATTGAAGCTACAGTAGTTAGAGACGGTTGTATTTTGGCAAAAGAAACAGGCCATGAGAAGATAATTGTTGAATCTGATTCGGCAGCAATCATCTATCATATCAATAGAAAAGATGGAAAGCTTGCATGGAAGACTAGCACTATTATTGAAGACATCAAAGACTATCTCAAGATGTTCAAGGAAGCAAAAGTGTCCTTAGTGAAGCGAGAAGCCAATAGTGCTGCCGACTGGGTTGCTAGACAGCACAACATGGGGATGGACCTTCAGCCATGGGTTGTGAGACCTCCATCTTCATTAGTCCACATCCTCAACAAAGATGGACTTCCTTGTCCCCATTAATCTTTTTCTTCTCACCCTGGTATTAGGAGGCATATCCATTATGTCCTCACTACTAATCTCAGGGTCTGTTCCTTATTTGTTTCCTTTTTTGAACTGATACTTCATGTAATCAGTTTTATCATTAATACAAATGCTTCTTTTACCGGCCCAAAAAAAAATGTCTATCTTACTACTATATTCATTGTCCTTTTAATTTTTTTTTAGAAGAAAAGGGTAAGGAAAATTTCTCAGCAACAAATGAAACACGTTTGTACAAGAAGAGAAATAAGGATCATTAAGATAAAAGACATGAAAATTGGGGGTAAAAAATTAAAACTAGATATATATTCTATTTTGTAAGAAATTGTGTTAGTCAACAACAATCCATTGACTTAACACCCTAATCACATAGAAAGAATTAAAGGAATTTAAAAATCCTAATTTTTTTTTGGTGAAAAAACGTTTAGGAGTAGGGGTGGCTACCTCATCTCCAAGGCCAAGGCAAACCGCCGACCCATTTTTGGGATTTACGGACCCATTGGACTTTCACCTGCGGGCTTTTCGGAATTTACAAATCGCCTACCAAATGGGAGACTACGGTCAGCGGGATTCGAATATAGGTGGGGTGCACGAAGAGTCCGAACCTTAATCACTTGTGCCAACTCCCATTGGCATAAAAATCCTAATTAGAATCACACAAAAAAGAAAAAAAAACTCTACTTTGCGGATGGCATCGCCTTGCAACAGAAACCATCAAAATTGTGATTAATTTTCTTAACAATGGTTAACCATTACCGAACTGATACGAGATCAAGCCCAGCTGCAAGCAGCACTCCATCAGGCCCATCATCTAATGATCCTACAGGTGGCATCCAAGGAAAACACTTAAGGAAAGTTCCAGTATGGAGTCCTGATTTCGTTATGGGGTAACCACCTCATGATTAGCTACAATTGTTCCCTAGGGATTTGTGTAACGACGCTGGATCCAATAAGGAATTGTTGGACACACCTTTCTCATTTCTTTTATATATCAGCTGTAACCAATTTCCAATTTTCCATCATCAATGAAACAACTAGTCTCTCTCTGAGATTTTCCCCTTCCTCTAAATCCTTTATGTTCTTTTCTTCTCTCTGCTTGAACTGTGCTTGCATCATTGGTGCTTTCGTTGCATCACCATGCCTCCCAAGGTTGATTTTGTAGAGGCCCTTGCTACTCTCACTGCTCAAATGTAGGATCTCAAATCTTCTCTCGAATCAAAGTTGGAAGTTAACCTTCTTCTCTCGCTGATCTTCAATTGCAGTTTGCAAGATTTGAGAAATTTCCTCCCGACAAAACACTTCCTCCATTCCCTACCTTTGCTTAGTCTTCCAGCAGCCCTTCCTCTGTTTTGGGCACTGCCGACGCCACCTATCAACTAAAAGCCCCTCGATTTCAACTTACTCATTTTGATGGCACTGATCCTACATCTTGGATCTTTCAGGTTGAACAGTATTTTGTGCTTTATGCAATTCCAGTTCATCAACATATTTTTGTTGCCTCCTTCTTCATGATTAGTGAGGCTCTCACGTGGTTCAATGGATGTTCAACAATCATCAATTGACTGACTGGCCATCTTTCAGCCGAGCTCTTAAACTCCGATTCAACCCCTCTGGTTTTGTCAAACCTCAAACGACACTCTTCAAGCTCTGCCAAACAACCACAGTGGTGCAGTACCAAAAAGATTTTGAAATCCTTGCTAATCGGGTTTCCGGTCTTTCCGATGACAATTTCTTGCATCTCTTTGTTTTGGGCCTTAAATCGGAGATTCAATAAGAGGTTATCATGTTTAATCCCACTACACACTATCAGGCCTTGGAACTCGCTTTCATGGCTGAAGCAAAGCTTGCTGAAGCACGAGTCTCTTCTCGTTTCTTGCCTTCACCGGGTGCCTTGTCTCCATCCCTTGTTTCTAGATATAAACCTTCAGCACCTTTTCCTTCGCCACCGAAACCATCGCTCTCGTTACCAGCGCCGCCTCGACCTTCATTAGCCTTACCAGGCCCATCATCGCACCCACCTATCAAACGACTCACTCTATCGGAGATGCAAGCCCAGTGATCCAAGGGTTTGTACTACAACTGCGACGAGCAATACAAACCGGGTCACAAATGTCGCTCCGCCTCATTTCTTCTCTTACAAATTGAAGAAGATGAACCGAATGACTCCATGGTTGAAAGTTGGCCTTCCCAATCATTGAATTTGGCCGAGATGCCCTTGCCTCCACCACCTGATGAACACACTCCTACTGATTTCCAGGTCTCTTTCTATGCTTTATATGGGGTTTCTTCTTTTAATACACTAAAGCTGTCTGCAGAGATTCATCAGGAACAGTTCAGAATCTTGATCGATTCAGGCAGTTCCCATAATCTGATTCAGCCTCGGATTGCTTGCTTCTAGGGACTTCTGGTACAGCCAGCTCCGGCATCGCCGTCATGGTGGGAAACGGTGATTCCCTCCGGTGTGAAGGGCTTAGTAATGACGTGGAAATTCTTCTGCAGGGCCACAAATTTTCCCATGATTTTTACCTATTGGATATCCGTGGAGCGGACTTAGTCTTGGGCATACAATGGTTAGCCCAGCTCGGCCATTGATAGTAGACTTCAGTATTCCCTCCATCTCTTTTTGGCATCATGGATCTCTCATTACGCTAGTGGGTCAGATTGGGCATCATGCAACCCAAATGACGGCTACATAATTTAAGAGAATGGCCCATACAAACTCTTTGGGATCTGCTCAGTTATTATTCCTAATAGAAGAGTCACCAGAGTTATCTTCTTCCTCTGCTGCGTCACTTTCCCCTGTTATTCAAGCTCAATTAGCCTCTTATCAGGGTGTTTTTGCTACCCCCCATGGCTTGCCCCCTTCTTGGAAATGGGATCATCACATTCATCTCACTCCCGGTAGTGCCCCTATTAATGTTAAACCTTATCGCTACCCTTACCATCAAAAGCAAGACATGGAAACTTTAATTGCTACTATGTTGAAAGAAGGGATAATACAACCAAGCACAAGTCCTTTCTCTTCCCTGTGCTACTGGTTCGAAAGAAAGATGGAACATGGCGCTTTTGCGTCGACTATAGAGCTTTGAATGCGGTTACTATTAAGGATCGATTTCCAATCCCTACTGTTGATGAATTATTGGATGAGTTACACGGTGCTTCCATTTTCTCTAAGATCGATCTACGAGCTGGTTACCACCAAATTTGAGTCGCCTCTGAGGATGTACCTAAAACAGCCTTTTGCACCATTGATGGGCATTACGAGTTCCTTGTCAAGCCAAAGGGCTTGACAAATGCCCCATCGACTTTTCAAGCTGCTATGAATGACCTATTTCGACCATTCTTGCGTCGATTCGTCTTGGTTTTCTTTGATGACATCTTGGTCTATAGCAAGTCTCTGAGTGATCATGTCTCACACCTCCAGCAAGTACTACAGATTTTGGAGGAAAACAGATTCTTTGCCAAGCAGTCCAAGTGAGCTTTTGCTCAAACACAATTGGAATATTTGGGGCACATCATCAGTGGAAAGGGAGTACAAGTCGACCCAACCAAAGTGGAAGCCATCATGGCTTGGCGGATCCCTCACAACCTCAAGGCATTGAGAGGCTTCATTGGGCTTACCGGCTACTATCAAAAATTTGTCAAGCACTACACCTTAGTGGCTGCACCATTAACTGATTTGCTAAAAAAAGATCAATTCCACTTGGATTCCAAGGCTGAACAAGCTTTTCTAGCTCTTAAGCAAGCATTGACCTCGGCTCCTGTTTTGGCTCTTCTTGATTTCTCTCAAGTATTTGAAATTGAAACGGATGCCTCCAATGTGGCTGTGGGTGCTGTTCTGGTGCAACAAGGCCATCCCCTAGCATATTTTAGCAAGAAACTTAGTCCACATCTGCAAGTTGCTTCAGCTTATGCCCGCGAAATGTATGCCATAACAGAGGCAGTATGCAAATGGCGACAATACTTGCTAGGTAGGCCCTTCATAATACGGCTAAATGTGCAATTTAGGTATTAACGTTTGCCGCGA
Source organism: Corchorus capsularis (assembly GCA_001974805.1). Taxonomy (NCBI): domain Eukaryota; kingdom Viridiplantae; phylum Streptophyta; class Magnoliopsida; order Malvales; family Malvaceae; genus Corchorus; species Corchorus capsularis. The sequence continues at coordinate 8,770 of AWWV01006317.1, forward strand.
ATAACAATTCAGGTTCTAACGTTAGCGCTTGTGTCAATTTAGGTGCTAATGTTATCGTGTTGGGTTAAAACAGGTCAAAATCAGACGGCCCCGTCTGATTGTAAAACACGCGCTAATAACCTCGCGTGAGTCGATCCACGTGTATTTTTTTTACCAGATGGCATATGAAGTAGACAGAAAAAAAGGGTTTTTATGTTTTAGCGGCAAAAGAAAAAAAAGAAAAAGAAAATAAAGTAAAAACCCATTAACCCGAAATAACCCCTCAATTAACCCTGATAGAAAACCCTAATTCCCAAATTCTGAAAAATCCCAATTTCTTTTCCCAGACTTGTCGCTTCTTCTCTCTTCGAATTCGATAGTTTCAGTTCAGGATAACAAAAAAAACTGTTCGATTTCTCATGGAAAAGGATTAGCTATCTGACTAGGTTTGTTCGAATTCACTAGATGAGAATTGGATAGAATAATCAAAGAGTAGTTTCGCGAAAAGCTTGATCGAAATTGGTGGGATCTGTTTTAATAGCAGGTACGTTCAAGCTAATTGTTGTTATGTAATTGTTTTGGCTTTATAAAACACCCTATTTTATATTATTGATGTTGATTTTGATTTTAAAGTTGTTTATGAAACCATTAAAATATTGGTGAAATGTCCCTTTCGAAGATGATCATGGACCACTACATAAATTTAATAATACAGAAATTAATAAAGTAAAGTAAAATTTCTACTGTAATTTTGTCTGTTAACTTTTATGTTTTTTAATAAGTCCATGTTTTGTTCTAATGAAATAGGATGACTTCAGAGTTTTTCACGTTAAGGGTGCATCATGGTGGGTTCTTTGCATGGAGTGGCAAAAGGCTCAAATATCTCAATGAAAGTGTGGATAATATAAGGTTAGCCATTGATGAATTTAGTATTGGTGAGTTACAAGCTATCTGTCGAGAGAAGGGTTATCTCAATATTTTGAATATCTTTTATCTAAGGCCTGGGTTTAAGTTGGATGAAGGACTTAGGAAAGTTTATAATGTTGAATCTGACATGGACATGTTTAGTGAAATGTTACCCAGGAATTTCATTGAAGTGTTTATTGAGCATGGGGTAGAAGAAGTAGAAGTTTGGCATGAGTTACCAGTACCTCCTGGTGAGGGAGATGTTGGTGATAATGAAGTAGGTGTCGAGGATTTGGGTGGTTTAGGAAGTGATGATTTAACTGAAAATTTGGGTGAAAATGATGAAGAAAATGTTGTGGAAAAGCTAAATGAAGGTGTTGAAAAGGTAGTTGAAAATGCTGTTGCAGCTGAAACAGTTATTGAAAATGAGGTAGAAGTTGAAGAGGTAAATGATGAGGCTGGTTCTACTGAGTTAGGTGGTATAGAAGCTGAAGAATGGTTTAATATTGTTCAAAATGCTCCAGATCCAGTTGATGAAAGGGTTGTAGAAAGGGTTCAAGAAAGAGTTGAAGAAAGAGTTCAAGAAACTGTTGAAGAAAGAGTTGAAGAAAGATTTGAAGAAAGGGTTGAAGAAAGAGCTGCAGAAAGAGATGGTGAAGATGTCAATCTGTATGACATTGAAGTTGAGTCAGATCATGAAATTGCAGTGGAAGGGGTGGATCCACTTTATTATACACATACTTGGTATGGGGAAGACAGTGATGATGAAGAATTTGTTGTTGGTAGGGAAAACATTTTGAAAGAACTGAGGGCCCAAGGCAAGGCCCCTGCAGCTGGTGAAAATACTGCTAATCCACATGGAGATGCCCCATCAGTGGATGATAATGATGTGAAAGCTGGTCAGAATGCTACTGCTAGGGTGTTTGAAGATGATTTTTACTATGAGGAAGATCTGTTTGGGCAAGTTGTGGAAGAAGATGATGAAATGATTGATGATGCAACTAGGAGACAAGGTGATTTTCCAGTGTTTGATGAGACAGCAGAGAAGCCCTTTATTGAAAAGGGAATGTTGTTTACAAACGCAGAACAGTTTAAGAAGGCGGTTTCTTTAATTGCCATTCATGACAGAAGGGGTATTGTTTAGGCTAGAAATCACAAGAACTGGGTAAGAGGCAAGTGCGGAACCATTGGATGTCCTTGGGTGATATATGGTTGCATGGATACGCACTTGAAGTCATTTCAAGTGAAGACATGACACCCAGATAGTTATCATAACTGCAACCTTATCTACTATAATCCAAGGATGACCGAGAAGCTGTTTATTGACTTGTTTAGAGAAGACCTGAGAGATGACCCTTTCATGCGGAGTTGTAAGCTTATTAAAGAATGCAACATGAAATACAAGTGCAATGTAACTTTTGCCATGGTCAGAAGAGCCAAGAAATAGTTGTTTGATGAGGTTCTGCAAAATTATAGTAAGGAGTTTGGCATGGTATGGGACTATGCAGTTGCTATCAGAGCTTCAAATCCAGTTAGTACAGTTAGGGTTAAAGTTGAAGATGCTTCTGGTGAGTCTGCTGTTTTTGATAGATTTTATGTGTGCTTTAATGCACTTAAGCAAGGCATGCTTGGAGGTAACAGACCTTTTTTTGGCCTTGATGGTTGCTGGCTGAAGAGCTTAACTAAGGGAGAATTGTTGGTTGCAGTTGGGAGAGATGGGAATAACCAGATGTACCCATTTGCATGGGCACTAGTCAGAGGTGAAAACAAGCACTCATGGAAGTGGTTTATTGATCTGGTAATTGAAGACCTTGATATCAGTAACGATGGGATGGGATGGACAATAATGACAGATCAAATGAAGGTAAGATTGTTTTAATACAATGTTTTAATACTTTGTTAAATGAGTTTACTTGTTAGCTTACTAGCATTAATTTTGTACTCATATGCAGGGACTAGACATCGCACTTGCAGAACTATTACCTAAGGTTGAGCACAGATATTGTGCTCGCCATGTGTATGTCAACTTTTATCATCGAGGTTTCAAAGGTGAAGAGATGAGGCAAATGTTCTGGAAAATTTCACATGCAGCAACTATTAGAGAATATGAAGCTGCAATGGAAGAATTGAAGCAGAAGAGCCCACTTGCATGGCAGGACTTATAAACCAAAGCCCCTGATCATCATAGATGGTGTCGAGCCTTCTTCAATGAAGAACCTATGTGTGAGTTAGTAGACAACAACATTGTAGAAGCCTTTAATGGCTCTTTGCTTGCTGCTAGGAAGATATCTGTTATTAGTTTATTTGAAGAAATTAGGAGAATGCTAATGGAGAGAATAAGTTAGAAATTGAAGGAGTGCTGTCGATGGAAAGGTGGGATTGGTCCGAGGATCTGGAGGGTTATTGAGAAGAACACAAGAGCTGCTAATTATTGTGAGGTCATCTTTAATGGTGCTGCTGGTTATGAAATAATGCATGGTGAAGACAGATACGTGGTCAATCTTAATGAGAAGACTTGCAGTTGCAGAAAGTACACTCTTAGTGGCATTCCATGTGCTCATGCCATAACTGCCATCAGAGACAGAAGAGGGAAGATAGAAGACTATGTTAGCAGCTGGTTACACTCTTCAACCTACATGAAGGTGTACAACAATATTCTTCAACCCATGCCAGGAAGGACTGACTGGCCGAAAGCTCCAGGCAATCCAGTTGCCATCAAACCTCCTCCATTTAAAAGGCTTCCTGGTAGGCCAGTGACCCAAAGGAGAAAGAAGAAAGATGAGCCCAATAAGGACAAAGATGATGGGCCAAACTTGTCTAGAAAGAGCCAAATTCAAACTTGTGGGATTTATAAGCAAAAAGGCCATAACAGAAGGGGCTGCCACTTAAAGGACAGAATGGTAATCTCTTTCCTTCTTGCTTAATAATTGCTATAAATTTTTATGACACCCCCATGTGCTTTCACTATTTATTAGATTCTTGATTGCTAAAGTTGTATTTTTTGCCAGCAAAACCCTGCTGAAAACCAGCCAGAGAGAACAAGCCAACAAGAAGCCAACTCCACCATGTCCAATCCTGTAAATGAAGCAACAGCATCTACTGGTGGTCAAACTGCAGATGCAACTACTTCTGGCGCCTTTGTGGTTCAAGGGAGTGGAGTTGCAGCACCTTCTTCCTCTGTCTTCTTCAATGTTTCTGCAATAGGTAGATCTACTGATTCCCAGTGTCCAACAACTGCTTCTGCTACTGTATCTGTTCCTGCTTCAAGCTCTAGTGCAACCCAAGCCAACCCCGAACCCCAAGCCCAAGCCTCTGCTGAACCCGAAACCACTACCCTAAACACTGAACCAACCCTTCAACAAACAGCACTAAAACATGCACCCAGAAAATCAAAAACAACCAAGCCCTCTACTCAAAGGCCTATCCCAAGAATCCTTAGAATGCCTGCACCAAGTGGAAGATGTTGGCAAGATGCAGCTGGCAATTTTCATGGCTTGAAACGTGGAAGAAGTAGTCCTGCCTCTATTGCCAAATATAAGAAGAGTGAAGAACCAACGGCCTCAGATCTGAGTTGCAGAACCACCAGTCAGCCACAAGGTCCATTGAGGAGAAGCCCAAGAAATTTGAATAAGAACCCTGCTGTGAGAGCTCTATATTTTAACTTCATTTATTATTTCCAGCACTGCCTTCAAATTTGGGGTTTTGATTATGATTCTTTTAACCATTTATTACTAGGCTGGAAGTTCCATGGAGGTTAATCAGTCCAGCTCATGTGTGGCCAAGAGAAAGGCTGATGATGTGGTGACTACTCAAGGGAGCCAAAGTACTGCAAACTCCAAGCCAATGAAGGGGAAAAAAATTGTTTCCATGACATGAACTATTGCTACTTTATTTCATATTTTGTTGTCTGTAGTTGGTGCCAAAATGTGGCCTAAAAACAATTAATCTTCTTAGTTGAATTGTAATTTATATTTCTTTAACTAGGGTGTTAATGCAAACATTTGCAGGGCATGAGTTGAATAATTCAACTCAATTTTGTTAATTTTGTAAATGCTCTGTTTTATGCCTTTGTGCCTTTGTGCCTTTGTGCCTTTGTGATACTGGATTTTTCTGTATGGAAGGTTTTATGTGTGGAAATTGGGCAGCTGCATTTTCTCATATTACACTTGTTGTTGTCATTTGCATTTTCAACATACTATTTCATTACATTTTTCACACAGGGATACATTTAACAGAAACAGAGCATGCCTAAAACTCAGAAACATAGCATGCCTAAAACTCAGAAACAGAGCAAGCCTAAAATCAGGGCAATGCCTTGTTGGAGCTCATGTTTCTTTTACCAATTACATTTTTAACAATGACACAACATACTAAAACAAACCAAACTACAAATAATATCTTCCTCCATTTCCATCTTTTTCCAACCTGCATTTGAGTCCTCAAATACTCATATTCCTTCTTTAACAGAGCATTTTCTTCAATAAGCTCTGCCTCTACGAAATCTACAACTCTTTGTTTCAACATTTTGGCTTCCTTTTTCCAAAATTAGGCTTCATTATAAAGCAATGTCTCCCTCTCTTTCAGCTCCAAGATGACCTCCTTTGCTCGATCAGGAAAGGGTTCATCATGCCACTCATGAAATTTTTTGCAGTAAGATTTTCCTTCTACATACCTTGGGCAGTTATAGAATCTTCTTCCTGGATTTCCTTTTGTCCAAGAGGTCCACCTTGGTGCGAATTTGTTGCAAAAACAAATCACAGGATCCCCACCATAGTCCCATTCTATCGGATAAGATGCTCTAATTAGTTTGTAAGCATCGAGGTCCAGGGTCCCAACTCTTGAATGAGAACTTACAGATCTGGAAGAAGAAGGTTTTGAACTTTAAGAAGCTATTCGGGGCCTTTCCTGGAGAAGAAGAAGAAGAGGAAGAAGAAGAAAAAAACCCTAATGTCGGTTGGGAGAGGAAAGAGAGAGAGCCCGAAATTATATGGGTTAAAAAAATAGTTTTTAATTTTTAAAAAATAAAAAATAAAAAAATCCACGCTGGCAGCTGAGTCAGCGTGCTCAGGGCGCGTTTTGTACACGCACTGCTGATGCGGGCAATTTTGACCTGTTTTAACCCAACACGATAACGTTAGCACCTAAATTGACACAACAGTTAGCGGCAGAACCTGAATTGTTATTCACAGCAAACGTTAATACCTAAATTGCGCATTTAGCCTTCATAATACATGTTGATCAACAGAGTCTGAGAGGTCTCATGGGGCAGGTTATTCAAACACCGGAGGTGGCTAGCTAAATTGCTTGGGTTTCAGTATGAAATTCGATACAAGCCAGGGTCCCAAAATCGAGTGGCAAACGCCCTTTCTCGCTCTCTACCACCAGATAACTCTTATCTTGCTATATCAGGGCCTGTTCTCACCTTTATGGAACAACTTCAACAACACTACTAAACAGATCCGAAGGGCAAGGCATTCTATCAATCTATACTCACCTCTCCTGCCTCTCATCCAGATTTCTCAGTCAGAAATGGATTGATCATGCGACATGGGCGTATAGTGATCCCTGACCACCATCTATTACAACAAACTCTTCTTAAAGAGTATCATTGCACACTGATAGGCGGCCACGCCGGAGTTACCAAAACCTTGGCTCGGCTGACAGCCAATTTTTATTGGAATGGAATGCGGAAATCAGTTACAGCATTCATTGCTAATTGCAGGACTTGCCAAGAGGTCAAAACAATTCCATCGAAAATGGGTGGCTTACTGCAACCACTTCCCATTCCCAGCCATATTTGGTAAGACATCGCCATGGATTTCATAACCATTTACCCCTTTCTCATGGGAAGTCTGCCATATGCGTTGTTGTGGATCGATTGTCCAAGTATGGTCATTTCATTGCCCTTCCTTCCCACATAACAGCCCCTCAACTTGCTGCAGTGTTTTCACAGGAGGTAGGAAAACTAAATGGACTACCTCGATCGATCGTAAGTGATAGGGATCCTCTGTTCATCAGTGCATTTTGGAATGAACTATTTAAGCTGCAAGGCACACAGGGGATACGGCTAAGTAGTGCCTACAATCCCCAAACAGACGATCAATCGGAAGTATTGAACCGCTTCTTAGAAACATACTTTCGATGCATTGTTGGGGATCATCTAAAACTTGGGTTCATGTGCTGCACTGGGCTGAATGGTCATATAATAGCTCTTGGCACTCATCGATCGGGATGACACCGTTTGAAGCTGTATATGGGTATGCTCCTCCTACTATCACATCTTACTTGCCTGGAGATACTAAAATTGTGCAGCTGGAGGATTGTTTGTTGGAAAGGCAAGCCATCTTGGCTCGTTTGAAATTCAACTTAAACTGGGCTCAAAATAGGATGAAAATGCAGGCCGATAGGCACCACCAAGAAAAACAATTTGAGCCTGATGAATGGGTCTTTGTGAAGCTGCAACCGTACCGACAGCAGTCTGTAGTTACAAGGTCTTCTCACAAGCTCGCAAAGAAGCATTTTGGCCCTTTTCACATTTTGCATAAGCTTGGATCAGTAGCTTATGAACTTGAGCTCCCTGAACACTCAAAGATTCATTCGGTGTTCCATGTGTCACTGCTTAAAGGATACAAAGGGCCACTGCCACCTCCAGCCTCTCCACTTCCTTTGGCTGCTGTCAATGGTTGCCCTGTACTTGAACCAGAAGCTGTGTTGCGCTCTAGAAAAGTTCAAATACAAGGGAAGGTGCAATCCCAATGGCTGATTAAATGGAAGAATTTACTAGAAGCTGAAGCTACATGGGAATGGTCCAAAGACATTGAGACTCATTATCCTAGCTTCAACCTTGAGGGCAAGGTTGTTTCGGAAGAGGGATGCAATGATACGAGATCAAGCCCAGCTGCAAGCAGCACTCCATCAAGCCCAGCTACAAGCAGCACTCCATCAAGCCCATCATCTAATGATCCTACAGGTGGCATCCAAGGAAAACGCTTGAGGAAAGTTCCAGTATGGAGTCTTGATTTCGTTATGGGGTAACCACCTCATGATTAGCTACAATTGTTCCCTAGGGATTTGTGTAATGACTCTGGATCCAATAAGGATTTGTTGGACACGTCTTTCTCCTTTCTTTTATATATCAGCTGTAACCAATTTCCAATTTTTTCATCATCAATGAAACAACTAGTCTCTCTTTGAGATTTTTCCCTTCCTCTAAATCCTTTCTATTCTTTTCTTCTCTCTGCTTGAACTGTGCTTGCATCACAAACCCTGTTTGTGATTACTTTCAGCGATACGTTGCCAGCTCAAAGGTTTAGGGAACAAAGTCAAAGCTTGTCTCTTTCTTCTCTTTGCTTTTGGTTCTTATTCTTCTTCTTCTCTGTGTTTGGAACCCCAAAGAGGGTTTTGTTTCTTTCAAGTCTGCTTCTGGGTCTGGTATTGGTGATCATGTTGGTTTCAGGGAATCCGCAGGAAACGTCAGCCTGCAAAGAAAGATGATCAGAATCGGAATCTTCCATAGTGGGACTGGTTTCATCTTCATATTTCCATAAACCCCAAAGAGGGGTTTTCTTCCCTTCACGTCTGCTTCTGCGTAGTGTGGGTTGATGATCGATTTCCTTGAAATTTGCCATAGTGCTTTGATCTTTCCAAAAAATCAATTTAAAATTTCTGGAAAACAGTGGGTTTAGGGTTTTGTAATTCTTAGATGATGATGGAATTGCAGAGAAGGAAATTGAGAAAATTGGAGAGAGCAAAAAGAAAGAGAGAAATTATTTGACTGTTGGAATTGCAAAAAAATAAGAGGAGGGGTGCTCTATGTTGGTTTAAAAAGAAAACAAGAAGTGGAGGGAAAGAGAGACTTTAGAGGCGCTTGTTTGAATCTCAAACGTAACGCTCTCATTCTCAAGACTCAAATGGATGCCAACGGCTAGTATAACTTGAGCAGCGACTTGGTCAATCATATTTCAAAATTCAAAATCACGTTCAAAGCCCATTTCAATTATGTTTGGGCCATAAATGAAATAGTGAAAATTCAAAAGCCCATTAATGGCCTGAGATTAAAACTCTTGGGCCCTGGGATTAATCAACTTTTTTTTAGCAAAGATTAATCAACTTATTAATTATGTGTAAATTATTTAATTAATATATCTATTAATTTTTGCTTATGGGGGGAGGAGTCTGATCCTTTTTACTTTTATTTTAGAATAAAGTCCCCAGATCTATTGATCTGTTGGGTTTAGTCAGTTTTTTTAGTTCAGTTCAGTTTTTTTGAGTCAGTTAGTCTAAGTCTGGATTTTGTCCAGTTTTTAGTTTGCAATAGATTGAAAATAGTTTGCCTTGTCAGAATGGTTTTTCTTTCTGATCAAAGGGTGGGTGTCGATGATCCTCGAATCAACCACTTTTTTTATCGCTGTTGAAAACTTTTTCTTGGATTCACCGAGAAGCAAAAGCGATGAAGTGGTGGACATGCGAAAGATTTATGAAGAAGGTTCGAGACTCCGTACAATCATCAAGACCTAGATCTAGATCTAAGACAAAAACATTCTTCTCAATTTATTGTAATTATGGCTTGTTCGGCAAACCCCCTAGTGCGTTTGGGATGCCAATTGAGTCTATTTATGCCACGGGCCGCTGTTCGGTAAGGCCTAGCAGCACATTTGGATTCAATAAATTCGCACTGTACCACCAGTTAAGGGCCCAAACGCATTTGGCCTTGAAATGTCGAGCAGAAAAAACGCGTTGTTCCTTTCCTTTTCTACCCATACTTTTATTTATTTTCTCTCTCTTTTGTACGTACTATACTAGCTTATTACGAGTCAATCTAACCCTTTGATTCTTTTATTTCTTTTCAATTTGACAACTTTTGCTTTTATCTTAACTAGTATTTACTTCCACGTGCATTGCACGTGATACTCGTATTTAAATTAAATGAAAATTAAAATAATGATTAAAATTAATTATATATGTAGAGCTGTCAAATCTAAGCCGAATCCGATAACTCGTCCAATCCGACATAATCCAATGTTGATAAAAAAAGTAAACGACCCAGACCCAACCTATTCAGACACGACAAACTGTATATGCAGTTTGCTAAACTTCACCAGTGGTGGATTGTAAAATAAAATCGAATAATTAATATATTAAATAAAATTAACAATTAAACATTAAAAAATTATGCTTTTTTGGTGCAAAAAAAAAAAATTAGCACTGACCAAATTGAGCTGAATCTAAACCTGAAAAATCCAAAACCCGGATGCTCCGGAACCCGATTGACCCGAGGTCAAAACTCAAATCCGCCTAACCCAATTAGACCTAGTAGACCTGAACCTAGATGAACCGAAACCCGAATGACTCGAGAAAATTACCTGATTCATCTGACTTAGAACTATATTTAACCTACCAATACACGCTACAAAAATAGAAAAACAAAGTGAATCACAATAATTAGATTTTAAATAAATTTTAACTTAATTTGTTAAAAAAAATTTGAATAGTTAATGATTAGCCAATTTATTTTAACCTTTAAACTTGATAATAATACTTTTATCAGCTCATATTATAATTGAAATGGATCCATAACTACCAAAAAAATCTCCAATATTTTAAAAGTAAAATGGTGAAAATAAAATATTTATTAAAAATATTCAATTTAATCGAATGAAAATAGAGTTTTTAGTAGAATAATTGTAAAAGTTTATTTCTAAAAAAATTGTAAAAGAATATATTTTAACAATTCTAATATGTCTAAGTTTTTTAATTAAAATAGTAAAATGATAACAACAAAATAGTTATAAGGATATTAGATTTAATTAAATAAAAATAGAGATTTTTTTACAGAAAAATAAAAATAGAGTTTTTAGTTGAGTAAAACTATAAAAGTATATTTAAAGTTTTCTAATACATCTAAGTTTTTTTAATTAAAATAGTAAAATGGTAAAAATGATATAGTTATAAGAATGTGAGGTTTTTTTTTAATTTTACAGCAAGCAATATATCAAGCAAAAAATCAATTATAAGTCAAATAAAATAATTGCATATTAGGGAAATAATAAATTTTAATCATAATACATTATTATAAACTATCAAATAATAAGATGTCAATCATAATAACTTTTTAAATTAGAATGGTAAAATAAAATAATTATAAAATATTGAATTTTTTGAGATAATAAAATATATGAAACAAAAATAGTAAAAAAAATAAAGCAATTATAAAGATATTAGATTTAATTGAATAAAAATAGAGTTTCTAGTAGAATAAAACTATAATAGTTAAGTAATGGCATTTAAGAAATATGTTTGAATAATAAGGATATAATGGTCGATTCAATTATAAAAATAAGGGTATAATAGTCGATTCAAAAGTTTCTCATAACTCGTACTTTTATATATAGTATAGATAAGAGTATTTTATTTCTGTACGTACTATTATTAATACATTAATTAATACCATTGTTCCCTTTCCAAAGCATCATCTATCTAAGGTATATTTTTTTACAATATGAATATGATTTTGGTAAATTATAAATGTATTATTTTTAACGTTTATTTTTATAATATGAATAGTTCTATTGTATATATGAATACATTTTTATGTTAATTATAAACAATAAAGTATATTTTTTATTATGTTAATTATAAATGCATTATTTAACATAGGAACAAAATTTTATACTAAAATATTCATAATATTTATTCAAAAGAAAATTATTAACTAATGCTATATATATATATATAATTTGTTTATTCATTTTTATTTTTATGTCCTTAAATGTCATTCTTACTTCCCATCACACCATCGCAACTACTTTTTGCCGAACACATTATTTTTATGGCAGACTTTAATCTCACAGTTCTATATTTCAATCTCACCACTGCGATGACAGTCCCATCTCCACCATAACTTTTAATCTCACCATTGTCAATCTCACCGCTACGCTGAACAAGCCCTATGAGTATTATCTTTGTAATTTCATTTTCATAAATGAAAATTACAATCTTTCCTTCAAAAATTTTTTTTGCTTATGGGCCAAAAAATATTTATTACTTGTATTATTGATGCCTACTTATATAATAATTAAATAAGAAAGTAATAAACTGAAAATTAATAAAATATAGGAAACCACCAGAGAAGGGAATCATTGTTCGATTGACAGAATTCTTTCATTTTGATCTTCAATACCTTTGAAGTTCATAGTGATTTACACATGGCGTTAGGCGAAAAAAGGGTTCGAGATCAACTTGGATTGGAGATTGCCTTATTGAAGATATCCTGCACTTATCTAGCCTACTTGATATTTTTTCCATTTCACTTTTTTTTGGTATATTTACAAGTTAACCTTGTTCGAGTCGGGTTGGCCCACTATGGGGATAAAGCTCTCCCAGTTGGATCATAGTAGCAATGATGCTAACTATGATTGGTATGGGTTTGTTCCACCATGCGTTTGTAAGATTATCAATAAATGAAATATCATTACTTTTCTTAAAAAAAAAAGAAAATTAATAAAATATAAAATGAATTATTAAAGTTGTATAAGAGATATTTGAAAATGAAGAAATAATTAGCATAAAAAAGAAGGTACTTGCTTCTTTTTATTATTTATTACTTTTCAGATAAAATTTGCTAATTCATGTGTACAAACATACCAGTAATTTTCTTTTTTGGTTATATTCAATATTCTATAGAGCAACTTAGATGAAAATTTTGTGGGTCATGTGAATTGTGTTTAATTTTTTTGATACGTGTCCAAGGATTAATTGGCATACATTATTAAATCAAAAAATGGAAAGTTAAACATATACTAGTACTAGAATTAATAAGTAGAATGAGAAATTAAAATAGTCTAATATTTGTTTTGGTTGAGTAATAAATTGAAAAAGAAAAGGGAAATATATAGAAAAAAGGGAAATTAACTATTGTTGACGAAGAGAAGAGAGAAGAACATCTTGGAGAGAGCTGTCTCTTTGCATGGCAGCCTTAAATTCATCGAAAGTAACCTTTCCATCACTATTTGCATCCATCCGATCAAATATTTCATCTAGCTTTCCAGGTTCTGTTATATCCGCTGGAAGGCAATCATCCGGCAATGCCTGTTACAAATTACAATCATCACATCAAATCAAATCCAACCCCCCATCCCCATATCCATTATTTCATTTTTTGGGACAATAGGACCATATTTAAGCTTTGATTTTCCAGATAATTTAACTCTCGAATATTGATTTTTGAATAATTTGACTCGAATTACATAGAAATTAGTCACATAGCTAATAAACAACATGCTAATGTGGCCAAATCCTGTCCAATTCGAGTCAAATTGTCCAAAAATCAAAGTTTGAGGGTCAAATTGTACAAAATAAAAGTTCATAAGCCAAATTGTACTTTGATCCTTAATTTAAAACATATAATATGAGTAATATAAATAAGCTAGCAATCTTGAAGGTAAGGAGGGAAGTGAGTTTACTCTAAGCATTGATGCTAGTTCTTCCTTGGTGATGCAACCAGATCGATCTGTATCATACATCTGTGTGCCAAAGAAAACACAAAATGCTGGTGAGAAACTTAATTAGGAAAATTAAGGTAAAGATAATATACATATATACATGCGTCTATGTATGGTATGGATGAATTTTGAATCAGAAACAAAAGAGGAAGAGGAAGATATATAAATTGCACCTCAAAGCACAAACGGAGAGCATCATCTCCTTTAGAGTTTCTAAGGGTGGAGAATCCACAAACAATTTCCCTCATGTCAACAGTTCCATCCCGGTTGCTGTCGAATAGGTCGAAAATTCGGGTTGCCAAAGGGAGAAGAGATGACATGTTCATAGCTTTTAGCACTTGTTCAAACTCTGGTAAGGTTGCATTGTCACCTTGAGCACATCTGCATTTCAATTATGCCAAATATATGATAAAAGGGTGCTATATATGTGGGAAAACTCGAAATTAAAGAGGGTTTTGGTGGAGTTTATCCTAAATTAGAACCATAATAAAGTTAATTTAACCAACAATTGTAAAACCTGTTAGGTAGTCATCAATCATATCTAGTAACTTGTAAAGGAAGAAAAGTTGAGGGGGAAAAAAGAGATAAATTAAGTTGGGTTTGAATATATACATACATTTTCTTAAAATTGATCTTGAGGTTGTCAATTTCCTCCTTGGAAAGATCATGGGAACCTAGCAAACTTCTTAGCTTCTTTGTCCTAAGCAAAACCTTGCTGCTCAACACACTAGCTATTGCTGCAGCTCGTAGTTTGCGGCGAGCATTAAAACTCTGCAGCCTTGAAACAACCTCTGCATCCATTTGCTCTTGCTTGGCTGAATCTCCAATCACCCATGGATGAGCCAAAAGCTGTGTTTCAAGGTATACATATATATAAATATAATTTAGTTAATATATGAATTTGAGTTAAGAAATTTCTTTATTAGGGGTTCAAGTAAGAATATATATACTTGTTCAGCACTTGGTCTTCTGTCAGGATCAACTTGCAAAAGACTAGAAATCAAGTGCTTTGCTGATGAAGAAATGTTCTTCCAAGTCCTCTCATCGAAATTATAGTCTCCCTTTATAAAGATATATATATCAAAAATAGTAAGCATCATTAACATATAAATAAATACTATTTGAACAAGGGAATATTTATTAGTGTATGAAATTAACATACAGCCATTATCATCTGCTGTTTTTGCCGGTTTGATTGAGCAATAAATGGTGGATACCTGCATTTCATAGAAGAATATTGTATTGTTAGACTATAGATTTGAACAAGAGAAATTTTAAACCCTAACCGTTGAGGCGTCTCCTTGGAGACCAAGTAATACCATTTTCTAGGAAAGTATATATTCTGCCTATCATTTTTGTTCATAAATTGTTGAAATTATTTCAAAAAAAAAAAAAGAAAAAAAAATACCCGGAGAGCAAGATGTATAAGATGACTCCCAAAGACCACATATCAGTCTTGGTAGTGATTTTGGCGCCTTGGGAAAGGGAAAGAGCCTCTGGGGACACATAGTCTATAGAACCGAATAACCCAACAACAGGGTCAGTAAAGTCTTCCACAGAGCTGAGTCCAAAGTCCATGATCTTCAAAGTGGAATCCTCAGAACTGTTCAAGAAAAGGCAATTCTCAGGCTTAAGATCCCTATGGACAATGTTAGCCCTGTGAAGAGCGGCTAAGCCCTGAGCAATCTGGGTAACAACAGCGGCAGCCCCAGCTTCAGAGTACCTTGATTGAGCTTGAGCCACAATCCGATCAAACAATTCCCCTCCTGAACACAGCTCTAACACCAGGTGCACCCCGCTCCGGTCCTCGTACACATCATACAGCTCAATCACATTTGGATGGGGTGACACTTTTTCCACAATCTTCCTCATCACCATTATCTCATTCGTTAACAACGCATCCGAGATCGATACCTGCTCATTCCATCTTCCTAACCCCATTGACTTTGAACCCATTTCTTTTCCAAAATTGGCTGATTGGGTTGAATATGGGACTCCAAATCTTTTCAATGTCTTGATGGCTACTTGTTCACTACTTTTCTCTCCTTCATGCTCTCTTTTCTTTATGCCTCTCCTCACTACTGAGAAGCCCCCTCTTCCTAAGATGTCCAAGATTTCATATTCATCACATAATTTCCCTTTCTCCTGTCCCATGGGGGAACAAACTCAAGGATTAATGGATTTTGGGAACAGGCTTTTGAGTTTAATTTGCAATGACACAAAGAAAAAAAGGGTTTTATCTTTTCTTCTTCTTTTTTCTGTTAAAAACATAATCAAATGATTATTGATAAGGGAGACAAGTTGAAACGCGGGATTGACATCAGCTTCCCAACAGTTTCTTGATTAGTTTATATGCTTATATAAAATTAAATTATGAAAGAAATTCAGATAGAAACAAGAGAATATTATAAGAGTTAGAAGCTAAGGGAGAAGTGACAAAGGCAAAGTCAACTAACTACCCTTTTTATTTTATTTTTTTCTAGTTATATTGCCATATTATAAGAGTGTATTTAGTAGGTATAATAAAATTAAAAAGTTAGGGTACATTGAATAATGAACAATTTGTTAGAAAACCAAGCAAGTTTGATACCATAGTTTGGGTACATAATATTGGGGAAGACTTGTTATATGATGTCCTATGTTGGGCATAACTAGGCATACGTGACCCTGTCTCTGAGCATACAAAGCTAAGAGAGTAGGTAGTATATATTAACTCTTTGATGCAAATTTAAGCATTTGATTCAATACTATGTGCATGCATATTTCATTTTTCATGTATAACTAAACAATATTTTTTTTCTAACCCAAACTATAACTTCATCATCATCATTATTATTAGAGGCTACTAAGAATTGAAACATGCTCAATAGAACTAAGAATCCAACACTCTCCCACCAAACCAGATGCCCGATGACCTTGAACATTATTTAATCATCACTCAAGGGTAACTTCGCAAAAAGGAAAAACCAACTTTGAACATAACATCTAACTTCCATAATTTATAATGGCAAGGATTGTTATCCCAAGTCAAGGGGCTACAGTTACCTCAGGGCTTCCATATCTAACCTAAAAGAAGATATCATCCTCTCGGTATACATTATACAACATTCTTCCTGCAAATAAACTATAGCAGTCCACTGTCCATACGATCAATTGTCATCTAATAATCTAACCGGTAAAGGTGGAGGGGGAAAACATCAGTTCAAATTACAATTTCCGGCTCCGTACATTTTCTGCCAACCCGAGCAGTTGGCACCGAAGCACCATGTTCTCTTGGCCAACTCAATTAGGTACAGAAAAGCTCACAGGCAGTCTTTGCTCGTTTAGTGATATACATTCATGACAGCAAAAGGTTTTATGCATGTGCCTGAACACCTAAACCTCTGTGCTGCTGAATTTCAATGTTTGTAAAATGTTCTGTCACGAACTCTACCAGAGCTTGCAGCATTGCCAGCTGAGGCATCAGACTTTACTCTTCGATAAAACAGGACATATGCAGCAGCTGACTTTACCTCGTCTTCGTTTATCGGTGATATATGACTGTCATCAAAGTTGTACCACCTGTTCTCATCTAGAAGCTGCAAACAGCAAAAACAATATAAACAGAGTGAGAAAAATATGTTATGCATCAACAGTTACAGAAGCAAATTTTTTACAAGACCATTGTACCAAAATGAGGAGCTCTAATTAACAGAATTAAGGTTGATACACCAAATTGCCACAAGGACTCAAATGCGATGATAATGTATTCACGGAAGGAGGCAGCCAAACCCTGACCCCAAACGAAAAGTAGTAATACACAACTCGAGCATGAACCAATTGGGAAGAGCATCTTTATCCTCCATTCTTCTGTTCTATTATCCTATTACTATAAGAAGACATCAGCTTCTAACTTACCTTGATGTGTGCAGTGTAGTGGCCACTGCCCATGCCACCAAAATGGTTGGTTAAGGCATAGAGTTCATAGAGCTGAGAACGGGAACTTCTCTTGTCAGCTACATAATTTGTTAAGTCAAAGTCATGAATAGGAAAGTTGACAAACGTTTCTAGTTTATGCTTCATTGACCGGCTGTAGGAGAATCTCTTCAGATGAATGACTAGAACTTCAGGAAGTCTCCAGAGATCAAGCTTTTTACTTGCCTGTCGTTGTTCTTTGCATTGTGGGCAGTACCTACATCAGATAAGCACTAATAATTCATTAATTCTACTCAAATGGAATGGAACCCATTCCCCCCCCC
>AWWV01006318.1:0-67070 GCA_001974805.1 Corchorus capsularis
TGTTAAGCCCGCCCAGAAGGTTCTGTTAAATCTGTCGAGCAAAAAGTAAATATTTGCTTGATTCACATGCACAATCAAGATACAGAATTTCAGGCCAACGTAACAAACTAAAAACAATAAATCTAAAAACTAAAAAATCTTCTAAGCTTTTTGATTTTTGTAGAAAAGATGTTAAGATTGACAAAACATTTCATAAAGAATGAAAGACAAAGCTCCCTAAAATGTCTAGCAATTCCTTCTGGAAATTCACATAGACCTTCCAATTAACTTATAGAATTTTCAACAACTTCAACGTTTACCAGGAAGAAAGAACACATTTTCTGGCCACTAGGGTACAAGCTAAAGGTGACAAAACCTCTCAAAATAGAAGCAAAGCAGATACAGGCACAAAACAAAGAGACCAAGATATAGATAAAGCATTCTGTTGTTTTCTACTATTAAACTATTTGGTACAAAGACCTTACACCAGTGTTAGACATTGTTTACCTAAGGCAGGAAGAACATCATCAAAAAGCATAACTGCAAATCTATATACCCTTCATGCACAAGTTTCGTTAACGGAATGACACAAAAGAAAATGCACACCAAGTGAGAGATACACTAACCACATATCTTCTGGCACCAATGGCTCCTCTCGTAGAAAAGCCTCCAAGCATGTATACAAAGAGAGAGGTTCAGTACGAGCTTTCTTAGTAATGGGCCCGTATTTAAGCACTTCAGGCAAGGTCTCCAGATGGTTCATATTGTATTTTCCCAAAAGCTTTGATGTCCAATTAAAATACACGACTATAGGTGACGATGCTGACAGATTAACAGCTTTCTCATCTCCCACAGACAAGTCAATGCATGTCTTACTTTCATCAACCAACTGAAGAGGTAATTTGGGTAAAACCTTTTTATTTTTAAAAGTTGATGCACGGTTAGTATCCACTTCACCCAAACCATGATCAGATGGATCTGTTGTTGACACTGAGGTGCTTGGATCTGAATTATCAGTATGTTCTATACCCTCTTTCAACAAAGGAGTAAGCATTGTCTGAACTATTGTCTGTATATCACCACTTGAAATTACATCATCACTTGCAAGTGAAGAAATAAGAGGAGTTCCAAAAGGTTTCCATCTTTGGGCATCACTAATTTCACTGGAAAACAATAAAATGCAGAATCACATTAGAAAAACCTCATGAAGTAACTTGTTAAGCTCTTAAGCAGTAATACAAATGCAGCTTAAAATGATAAAGGTACTTTTGTAACCACTATAAAAGTTATTTAAATAGGAAGGACAAACTACAGCCATAATAAGATTGAAACCAAACACTTCAGAAGCTAATCGAACAGTGAGAAAAACTATTACAAAAATTTCAACTTGAATTCAATTGGCAGTCAATGGAAAACTTTTCGGTGTTGTGCCAGCATACACATGTTTTGCTGCTATTTAAAGGTTAGAATGTGGTCTAAATAATACATACTTTTCTTGGTGGCGATGTATCAAGTGCAGCAAAACATGTCCTTTTGCAGACTTTTGGATCTTGTATGCAGCAAGATGATCATCATCTTTGATCGTGGACAATGATATAAATGAATCATCTAAAAACCTATAAATCAAATGATTTCGTATCTGCAAGTGAAAATTTCATACAGATCAGCTTAATTTTAGAAAAAATGTAAATTTCAATGAACAAGAAATCAGAATGTTTAAGGAACATGCCTCAACAAGCTTAATCTCCTCAGTCTGCTTCAAGGAACAAGTATTACTAAGTGCTTGGATGAGGTCCCTGTAACGTCCCTGCTTCGGAACTGTCACAGTGCATGTTGATGGAGGAGCACTTCCATCACAAGTAAAAACTGTTATGGTCATAGTCCGAGTGGTGGTGAACTGGAGTGGCAAGGAGAGGTACATGAAGGGATCAAATGTTACAGAAACTTTATTGCACACTGGACAAACCAATGTTGATTTGTATTGACCCTACAAAATGAGGTAGACATGGATTAGATGCATAATAATGAGTGAGGACAATAAGAATAAATACCGCATAATGTTTACACAAGGTTAGGCTAAATCATAATACAGATAATTATCATAGGACTATCTTGCACAAAATTTACCATGAACATGAAAGACACCATCACCCCCATATGGCCAAACATTATTAAGATGGATAAGAGATAGTACTCACCTGGCATACATCAACTATTATCGAATCATTACGAGCAATATGATTTGCCCAATACTCATCAGCAACTTCTTCATCTGGGCGGCCATCAGCATCTTTAGAGTTTATATAAGGTTTGTGTTTGACACGATTCAGATCTTCATGAAGACCATCAAGCAGAAACGCCAAAAGTTCCTACAAAAAATGATAAGCTTGCATGAACACTAAGAACAGCATGGAATCAGCAAGATCTTCATGTCTAATACAAACCTGAGAGTCATGCTGATTGTATCCACTAAATTGTGGTGCAAAGCGGGCAAGCTTTGCTTTAAAGGGCCGAGGGGCAACTGGTGTTCGTCCAGGTGCCCACAGCTTTCTCAGCAACTCACCAAATGCTAGAGCAAGCTCACCCTACAAATGAAGCAAACAGCTTGGAAGTGAATTAACATAGTATTATGCAACCAAACACTTCAAGAAAATTGAATGAGATTTCAACAACCAATTGATTCCAACAACACCATGTTGAAACATATCACAAAAGACAAAGGTCTTACAACTGGTCTAGGACATATCCATACAATAATATAGCAATGTTCTTTTGGGTGGCTAGCCCATAGATAAGTTTTCTGAAGCATGATTTAGTCATCACGACTACACAACAGCATACCATAAAACAAAAACACTCCAAAAGGTGCATGCCCATCCCAGAAATAACTATATGCCACAGACTCTGTATTTGTATACATATATATATTCATATGTGCGTATATGTATATAAGTATACTGCACGTCTGTGTACAAACCAAAGAATAAGAGTGCAATATTCAAATTTGGCGAAACTTGATTAAAAATTCAAAACAAAACTGATCGAACTTTCCAGATTCTAGCATTCAATGGAGCTTTTATGTTCTCTAAGGAGTCTTCCATGAAAAGGAAGACTGAGGACTCATATCATATTTATTTTTGGGTTAGAAACTTACAACCATGCCCAAAGGGTTTTGCCAATTTATCTCCTTATGATAATCTTCTCGGAAGTATCTAGCAAACTCCGGTGTATGAACAAGGCACTGTATTGCACTATTCATAAAGCAAGTATTTCCAAGATTCAGCAGCCCAGTCAAACCACCAGAAGCCCCCCTGGTAATAACACCACTGTTACCATAAGCATTATCCAACTCTCTACTGGGATAACTCACAGTCTGGTTTTGCAACTGCTCTGCACTATGACCTTTGGATGCAATCTTGTTCGCTGATAGGCCTCCTGCAATTGATAAGCTTGACTTAGAAGGCTCTAGAAGAACAGAAGTAGCTTCCTTATCTGCAAACCCATTGTCTGGAAAACTTATACCACCACTTAATGCAGTATCATTAACATCGTTAAGGACCTCCACCAAAATCTGTTTAAATTGATCACAAGAAAGTTTAGAGCATGAAAAAACCAATATAAATGCTAAAACAAATCATCTAGAAATATACATAACAACTTTTGTACTCTTCAGATAAGCATGTGATTTTGTATGTGTCCAAGAAGGTACATATTATTTATGCATGGATACAGAAACAAAAATGTCTTCAGCATCAAGTTAATAGGCGATGATTGTTTAATAAATAACTAAACGATTAACTGTGTACAATCATCGAGACAACCATCGGAAATAGATAATCATAGCATGCAGTGGTCACCAAGAAAACATATTAAGGAGGCTATCCAGCATTTTCTGTACACAAACACCACAGCAGCAAAGCACAAATTAAGCAAACCCCACCAAAGGAGGAAAAAGGAGCTAACCCAACAGAAATAAAAAGTAGAAAATCACCAAATAAGTTACGACCTAGGCATCTATATTCATTTTAAACATTCTATTCTATCATCTGCATTAACTGCAGTGTAGAGGCCCAAACTTCACAGCAGAGAAACATATGGAGATATAGAGCTTGCTTCACATATAGATTGAGAAACAACAGTCATTAAAGGATGGTAATATGCACAAAAAGCACTAGTACTAAAATGATATTTTTGGGTTTGTTTTAGATTAGTTGAAAGAAAACTTTTTTAGACATTGAGTTACATACTAATAAAATGCGTGAAACATTTTTCTTCAAACTGCCTACATTCTAATATTATATATAGGGTAGAAGCATCAAATGCAGTATCCAATTTCAGATGCTTAACTGGTTTCTTTACTATAGACATAGTAGTCGTAAAATGAAAAATAAGTGGTGCAGCAAAAAGGACCCACATCCTGATCCATCTGGAGGTTGGCATCGTCAAGCGTTTTATCCATATCATTCATCAAAGCATGTTTCCGATGACCATAGTAATCCCAAATACAAACCTGAAAAATACAAAAATTAAGAACTTGAAAAAGGAAAAAGGAATTTCAGGGGGGGAAAGGAAATAATCTTGCATCTGTAAATTACTTGTTCGGAGTTGAGATAAAAAATCTCACATGCTCGTCGATGAAGTTCACCAATGGTTTCCTGACCAAAGTAATTCAATCTTCAGGAAGCAGTTATCTAAAGAAGTACAACGGAAGCAACAGTAGAGCTAAAACAAATGATGTGTCATAATCAAGTTTCACATTATACCTTCTTACTTATTCTTATAGTAGAACGATCACCCTTCGGCGTCACAAGAAGTTGCAGACGCAGTGGATAAACCTCTACAGCAAACTCTGTCTGAGAAAGACCAGAATTAATTACTTTTCGTGACAATGTCGGACCACCACCATACCTGCACTCAAAGAGATAATGATTCCTCATCACATCACCAAATGTATAATGCAACTATCACATTTAAAAGGGGAAAATAGACCAAAAAAGAAATAAAAGCAGCAATAATCTGAGAGACAGTAACAAATAATTTGAAAAACAAGATTGAAAGAACAATATGCACACAATTTAACAGAAACACAAATCATTGTTATTACAATCATGCCAACTATAAATTAACAAGAGTAAAGAGATTGTCATGTCAATTTCACCACTAAGACCATGAAAGGGTAATTTATGAGTTTCTAATACAATTATGTCCTCTCAATGAGATGTACATATTTTAGGCTCATTCAGTCTATCTAATAAAAAAATTTTAATGAGAGATCAGTATCATCTCGTCCAAATTTAGAACAATGCAATGTTGAGTTTACATGTACTGTCTTAATCCTTTCCCCTGTACCCAAACAAATCGACCTATTCACCAGCAAATACACAAATAACATAGTTCATCGGGGATTTCAGGAGACATTTCGGTTCTGTTGACATCCATAGTGAATCCCCCCCCCCCCCACCCCCCCTTTTCCCTTTTGGGTAAAGAACCTTCCCCTTTCATTCCCCCAAAAAAAATTAACTGGGCCCAACAAATATGGATGCTGAACCAGATGTATGCAGGATGCAAAATCATACTATTAGATACATGATATACACAAATTATAACAGTAGGAGACACATGAATGCAAGAAATTTTATAATAAATGCATACACCCACTTCTACCTTGATATGGGGGCAAAGGGCCTAGGTTCAAAGTTCAAACCTCAGAAATAGATAGGCATAGTAAGAACTACTCACGTCAAAAAAATTTGTCTTGAAACTCCAAAACAATGTCTTTTAAATTTTCTTAAGCTTATAACAGTTGCTTATAAATTTACAAAGAAAAATGCAACATAAAGCATCTATAATTACATAAGACGGAAACTATGGCCGCAATCTCTCCTCAAGATGAACCTTTTAAGGCTGCCTTTAGTAGTTATAACAACAAATTATGGAAGTTATAAGTATGTAAATGAACCTTCTTGGGTAATTGAAGCTTCGCCTTAGTGACAAGGAATAGTGCATCCATCATAAAGAAACCTGCTTACTTAGTGCTGAAGCTTATACAACTAAACATACCAATATCTTATACACCAGCCTTGAGTCTATAAAGTCCACAAACGGGTTTATATACTTAACAAATGTTCAGTTGACCTGTTATAGATTAATATAAATTCATCTAATAAACTAGCACTTAATCTAGAAACTCCACAAACCTCTCCCTACACTTGGCATACGAACATTTAATTGGTAACAGAATTTGAAATCAACTCATAACACAAATAAATTTGGTTAACTCAAGAAAAGTAAAGGCTTTACCTACGCAAACTTGATTGTAAGTTTTCATATGCAACTAATCCTCAAAAGCATGCCAACAATTCCAAAAAAAAAAAAGTTCAACAAACTAACTAACCATGAATAAAGTTGGTTCCAAACTTGGTGAGGAAGCAAAACATAGTCGCGGCCTTCTAGTAAAGTATCATGAATCTCAACAGTGCCGCCGGACGATTCCTCCGATGGTCCGTCAGATATTAAATCAGAGTTATCAATTCCAGAAGGCCTTCTCAAAGTACTCAAACCAGGTGAATCCGAACTCCCTGACAAAGAAGAGCTTCCCTCGTTGTTGCTACTTGGCTGCTGCTGCTCTTGATTCACATATTCAATCCAGTGTTGCCACCACCTATTTTTTAAAGGAAAAAAAAAGTTAAAAGAACAGAGTAGAAGTAGCTAAAAAATTAAAAATTTTGATATAGAAAAAATAAAGGAAAAGAAACAGATATTTACTTTTGAGTGATGAGAAAGAAGGAATCGCCTTCTTTGGCGTTGGCTTCAGCGGAAAGGATAATGTCTCTTATCAAAACCCTCTCTTCTTCAGGACTCAGTTCCTTACTCGGCGTCGCCGCCGCGACCTCCGTCATAACTCTTTAAGCTTTTATCTCTTCCGACAGCAGATCTCCCCCTCAGCGAAAATTTTCAAATTCCAAACAACGGACAATTTTTTTTTTTTTGCCTTATTATTTTTGGGTAACAACTAACGCTGAGCAGAACTGGTATTATTTTTTTCTTTTTTGCCCAGCAGCAGAACTGGTTTTGTTTTGTTTTTTTTTTGTTTTTTTTTTTGTGTTTCAATATTTTTTTATCAATAATTCCAGCATTACTAATTTATTACGATCCTTTTTTTTTTTAATATTTTTCTTCCTTGTTGGTTTTCCTATACTTATTTTATTTCTCTCTGGTCTGGCCCAAATCAGACATTCGAGTCTCAAGTTTCGAGTTTCGAAGCCTTTTTATTCGGTTCAAGCCCAACCATTTTTGTGTTAAAGCCCAATCCGTTTTAACGATTTGTGGGTTCAAAGCCGAACCAATTTTTTTTTCTTTTTTTTGGCATCACCCGGTCCCGAACCAAATTTAATTATTAGTACGGTAGTACCCCAACATATAAAATCGTACAAAAAAAATTAATTAAGTTCTATTTATTCATTACTGAAAAAAATAAATTACTAATTATAAATTATTCATATAATTAATTTAATTTTAGTGGTTATTCATAGGGGTGGCAATCGGGCGGGTCAAGTTGGGTTCGGGCCATCAAGTTTAGGGTATTTTTGGGTTTTGGCTCAAGACGGGTTTGGGTTATATTTGGGTCGGGTTGATTCGGGTTCGGGTTAAATTTGGGTCAGGTTGATTCGGGTTTGGGTTAATTTGATTCGGGTTCGGGTTAAATTTGGGTCAGGTTGATTCGGGTTTGGGTTAATTTTGGGTCGGTTAATTCGGGTTCGGGCTCGGATTGGGTTTTGGCCAGATCATTTACCAAATTTTCCCCGGATGAATAATATCATAAACCTTTTCAAATTTTATATGTAATTCATTAGTTTACCTTTTAAAATATATTCATATAAAAAACTATACACCATAGATGAAATTTTCAGAAATTATTATTTATTTTCAAATATTAGTATTGAATTCAGGTTTTTTCAGGTTCGGGTTCGGGTTTTTTCGGGTTTCAAATTTTCGGGTTCTGATTTTTTCGGGTTTGAGCTTTTTCGGGTTCTGATTTTTTGGGGTTCGGGTTCGGACGGGTTCAGGTATTTGACTCTTTTAGCCAATCGGGTTCGAGTTCGGATTTTTCGGACGAGTTTTTCTCGGGTCGGATTCATTTTGCCACCTCTAGTTATTCACATAATTATTGTTCATATAACGAAGTTTATCAAATTCAATGATAATTTATAATAGGTAAAATTTAACAATAATATAAATTTTATCAAATAAATGATAATTTAGAATATGTAAAATTATAAAATATGTAAAATTATAACAATATAGATTTTATTGATTAAAAAATTAAATTTGGTTTATAATATTCTCTTGTCATTTGAATATCAGGTCATAGGTAATTTGGATTACGGGTCATTCGGGTCTCGGATCAGACAAGTTTGGATCCTTTACTTTTTATGGTCAAATCGGGTTGGATGGGTTTGGATTCAGGCGGGTTGGACGGGTTATCGGGATTCGGATTTATTCATTAATTGTATAAATTAATAGTTTTTATTCTAGGGTTACAAAATTATTTATATCATTAGAACATGTTGATCGGCCCGCGCTGGCGCTACGGGCGTTCTTTTTTAGAATTGTTATTTATCACCATGTATATATTAAAAGATTTTCGTCGTAAATTTAAAATGAAAACAGTGCTTTGACATGAAAAATAATCACCAGGAAAAAACAAACAAAGTCAATAAATGCAAAGTCAATAAATTTTTTTCTTTATTTATAGTAACTAGATCTCTCCCCGTGCGCTTGCGCTGCAAAATGGTTTATTTTGCAACGTCATGCTAAGGTTTAATGCCCAAAATCCTCCCTGAAGTATCACAAAAAGGACACTTTGCCCCCAAATCTTTTTTTGTCCAACTTTGCCCCTGAACTATGAAAAAATGACAGTTTACCCTTTCCCATAACAGAATTTAGTCATGTGTGTGCACAATACTAATGGTTCTGTTAACTCGAGATTGTCTGCTGACATGGAATTTCCACGCCAGTTAAAAGTGGGTCCCATGACAACCTTTTTTACCCTCTAGAAATTGATAAAAAAATCCAATTGAGCCTCATTTTTTGGCTGACGTGGAAATTCCACTTCAGCAAAAAAACCTCGAGTTAACAGACTCGTTAGTCACGTGCACATATATAACTGAATTCTATTACGACAGGGGGCAAAATGTCCTTTATCTCACACTTCAAGGGGCAAAGTTAGACAAAAAAAAGATTAGGGGTCAAAGTGTCCTTTTATGATACTTCAGGGGGGATTTTGGGCATTAAGCTGTTTCAAATATGAAAAATGCAAATAACTAGTATCAATTATTATACTATAGATGCAAGTAAGATATGTAGCAAACATATTTAAGTAAACATTTCTTTGTATAATAAGTCTTGTAACATATCAGCATTGTTGTTGAGCATGAAGAAAAGTTGTGTGAAATCAGATATCTGGATAAAAAATTATACTCCATCTGTCTCAAATTATCTGACTCTTTTTGGGATGAATGTGGTCTTATTAAGGCCACATTCATCCCAAAAAGAGTCAGATAATTTGGGACAGAGGGAGTATAATATTAAATAGATCGTCAATCGAAACTATAAAATTTTGAAAGCATTTTTTAGAATTGAAACATAAAAATTAGTTTTTGAGTCATTAATGAAAGTTGTAGATCATGAAATTACCTATTAATAGACACCTGAATTACCTTGATTGGACAAATAGGACAAATAAAAAAATAAAGTCGAAGCGTAAAATCCAGTAAGATAGAATTTGTAAAGGACTAAGTAGTATAAAGTAGATTACTATGAGGATCATTTGAAAAATAATCCAAATAAGAAAATGCTTGTTGATGGAGATCTTGATACATAAAAATTCACTTTTGGACCCTTAATGAAACTCGTAGATCAAATTTAGTTTTCGGGTCCTTCATGGGAAGTCGTAGATCATGCAATAACTTTTTAACTTTAAATAACTTTAATAGGATATATGTGGATCGAAAATTATATGATATATAAATAGACCGGCAATCCAAACCACCAAATTTCAGAAGCTTTTTTTTGAATCGAAACATAAAAATTGGCTTTTGAGTCCTTCATGAAAGTTGTTAATCATGAAATTACCTTTTAATAGACACATGAATCACTTCAATCAGAAAAATAGAACAAAGAGTTAAAAAATAAAGTTAAAACGTTAAATCGATTAAGATAGAAATTGTAAAGGACTAAATAACATAAAGTAGAAAAGTATGTGGGTCATTTGAAAAATAATGCAACTAAGAAAGTGTTTGTTGGTGGAGATTGAGACAGACAAAGGTATTATTTTGCCAAATTTCTGAAAATGCCCTTCATTGTTAATTCAAATAACAAAAAAAAAAACCAATGTTGAAATGACAAAAAACCGGCCAAATAGTAACCAAATCCTTAGACCGATTTTTTTAAAGACTTGAAACATAAAAATTAGTTTTTGAGGTCCTTAATGAAAGTCGTAGATCATGGGACAACCTTTTGATCGACACTTGAATAACTTTAATCGGACATCTGGATAAAGAATTATATCATTTTAAATAGACCGTCAACTAAAACCGCCAAATTTTGGAAGCATTTTTTAGACTCGAAACATAAAAATTAGCTTTTGAGTCTTTTATGAAAGTTATAGATCATGAAATTACCCTTTAAAGGACATTTTTTTGCCAGATTTTAAGGGAGTTGAATCATCTTAATATTACAAATAAAACTAATATTATTAAATAAGTAAAATTAAAGCGTTAGATCAGTAAATTAGAATTTGTAAAGAACTAGATAGGATAATGTTAAAAAGTAAGAGGGTTATTTGATGAATAAATCTAGTAAAAAGAAATTTGTTAGTGGACATGGGCCTACCAAGGGTAAATTTTTTGCAAAGTTCTGAAAATACCCTTAGCTATTTTCTTATATAACAAAATAACCAAACATGAAATAACTAAAATACCTCTCTCCATTTGTTCTTTGTTCAATGTGATGATTGGATTAGAATTTTTATTTGGTAATTTAACTTCCTCCCTATTGTTTCTTATTTCTTATAATAATAATATAATATATAAAAGTCCCAAAAAAAAATCATGAATCTCCATATATAGAGACATTATGTTGAAAGGTTTCTTTCTTTTCGTTTTCCCCATTTCTTTCATTTATAATTTGTTCATTATTTTCATATTGAAATCCTTTCAATTTTTTGTTTTTCATATGCTAAATATTATTTGAATATACCTCTGAAATTTACTAATAGCTCCCATCAACTTTTAATATGAGCGAATCTTTTCGTCCTGTTTTGGTCTTTTCTTAATTTAATTAATTGCTTAAGAGTCCTTTGGATCTTAATATTATTGGGTTAATGTGTTTGGTTTAATTTGTTTGTAAACATTATTTGAATACCCTCTGGAATTTACTAATAGCTCCCATCAACTTTTAATGTGGGAGAACCTTTTCACCCTGTTTTGTTCTTTTCTCAATTTTGTTAATTACTTAAGAGTCCTTTGGATCTTAATATTATTGGGTTAATGTTTTTGGTTTTTAATGTAAACATTATTTGAATACCCACTAGAATTTACTAATAGCTCCCATCAACTTTTATTTTAGGAGAACATTTTCGCCCCGTTTTGGTCTTTTCTCAATTTAGTTAATTACTTAAGAGTCCTTTGGGTCTTAATATTATTGGGTTAATGTGTTTGGTTTTTAATGTAAACATTATTTGAATACCCTTTGGAATTTACTAATAGTTCCCATCAACTTTTAATGCGGGAAAACATTTTCGCCCCATTTTGGTCTTTTCTCAACTGAAATTTACTAATAGCTCCCATCAACTTTTAATGAGGGAGAACATTTTCGCCCCGTTTTGGTCTTTTCTCAATTTAGTTAATTACTACTTAGAGTCCTTTGGATCTTAATATATTGGGTTAATGTGTTTAGTTTTTAATGTAAATTCTATCTTATTTTGCATTAACACGATATTAATTGTGTTTACATTGTCTTTTTTTTGTTTAATTAATGTTGAAAATTAATTATATGTGATCATGTGAATGAGTTTTTGACTTTTTGTCTTTTCTCACATGGTTGATTACTTAAATATCCTTCTAAACTTAACATTTTTGCTTGAAATGTATTGTCTTTATATGTCATTTTATCATAGGGGTGTAATTAGTGTTGTTTCCAGCAGTTTCCTTGGTTTTTAGCTTTGGCCTTTGGTTCCCGGTAAAAGTTTGTTGGAATTTTCGGGTCTTTTGTTGGAGCATCCGACCCAAACACGTTGATTTGATTAGCCTCCATTTATTTACTCATTTTTAGATTTTCTTCCTAACGTATAGTTTGTTTTTTGAAATTGCCTTTCGCCGGTTTGTTTTTCTGTCGAAATTCGAAGAGTCTTTACTCATGAATGCATTTGAAGTTATGACTATCTGGATGCACTGACGTTTCTTAATCCAGTATTAATGAAAATGCAATTAATATTGTTTGTCCTTCAAAAAAAAATCTTTTACCATCTCTTCGTTTCCTAAGAGGTTCCAAATCACTGAACTATTCATCTTCCCTCCCTTTCTTCTTCCCATCGTTTTCTGGTTTCTGTATTTTCTCATTCCTTCTAATGTCCGTAGAGAAAAAAATTGGACAAAGCTTCTTCTATCTAAGTCCCAGGTTCCTTCCTCTCAGTGACTTCCCACATCCCTCTTTTCGAAACGCCACATTAGTTTTGGGTTTTGTCAATTTATTTTATTGACCTTAGGAGTGCATGTTTCTGGGATTTTGATTGCTTAGAATAATGGTATAGGGTAACTGTCGTCCAGGGGGTGTGCTCCCTTTGATTACCCACTTTCTCTTTTCTCCAAAAACCACATGTTTTTCCCTTTTTAAGCTCTAGCAGAACATAAAAGGCTTCAACTTCAATTCTCAGAAGAGAAATTAAAGGATTTTGGGCTCAGAAATTGACTTGAAGGGGAAAAAGAAGTGGAATTTACGACGGAGACTAGGCTATATGGCCTTAATAATCAACTGGGTTTGTATACGATTGACTCTCCTATCTTCTATTACCTATTGATGCCCCCTCAAGTGGTCGTTACAAATGAAGGTTCACCGAGAAATAAAATTTATAATCCTCACAAACTCAAGTGCCACTCAAATGGGTAAAACATGACAAGTAAGGGTCGTATCCAAAGAGAAGATTGATAACAACAAGGAACCAATCCTTCACACTAAGCAAATAATTATGTAGCACTGAATAATCAAAGTATAATTGAAAGCAAGTAAGCAAAATAAGCAATTGATTAAGAGAAATCTATATAAACTAAGCATACTTCCTTTCTCATCCCAATATGTAAGAGATTTATCATGTGTAATGGGTCCTCAACATATAAGATAACAAGCAAATAAACATGCATACACATTGGCAGGATATCAAATTATAACTCTTCGCAAACGGCAAGTCACAACTTGTCACTAGGAAGGACTATACGGTAGCTAATAGTCATGCACCAATTCCAAGTTCTTTACCTATATAAGGTGGGTTTCACCTAGTTATCGACATCACATCTCCCTTCTAAGCTACATAGATTCGTCAAAAAACATCCCTCTATATAGATAGATGAGGCATAGAGAACATCGAACAATTAACCAAGCTATTAACTTTAACATATCATCCTAGATCTATGTAAAACCATAGCCCATAGAAAGATAAATATGAGATAGCAGTGAACCATACAACTCCGTAGTATGTGATATATTCAAGACAAATGAGATTCTCAGATAATCATACGCAGCAGAAAGGTAATAATACAATTATCTTTACCACTTGAATCAGATCTAATCAACTATACTCATCAGAAAGCATGTTGTATAATCAAAGAAATCGACATTAGCTTATCAAACAATCACATGAATGGCGCGCAACACTCATACAATCATAAGATAAACATGAGATTAAGAACGGTGAATCATATTTGAATGTATCATGCATAAGAACTTGAATTAAGAACAAAGTCTCACCATTACATCATGAATAAAAATCTATATGGGAGAGAAAAGAAGTATAAGAGAACTACTCGCTCATGAGATTGAGTGAAAGCTCCATTCTTCTTAGAGTTGGACGGCTAAGAAACTAACAAGCAATATGAGACTAACTAGGTTAACATAAGATGGACTAGACGACTAGGGGAAGTGAGAATACAAGGTATTTATGAGCAAACTAGAGCTAGGGTTAGGCTAGGAGTGCAAATGAATCCTTCAGTATGGCAGGCCTTGTTGAGCAAGTAGTGAGATATAAGTCCCCATGTAAACACATATGGTATCCTATACATCACTTGCATCGACTTGGACTTGGTATGATCATATATATGGGCAACCATGTGTAAGATATGGTTAACTACATACTCTTCATTGGGCGGCCCTTGTCTTCATCTTCTCAAGCTTCCATTGATGACTTTCATGATCTTCATCAACACATGGTTCACCATATTGAAGAAGTGGTTCACCACATCCAATGGACTATGGTCGAAATCACCATCTTGAGGTCTCCTTTTGGGCTTCAATCCAATTGTGCTCCAAATAACTCCATTTAGCTCTATTTTAGACCATATTGCAACTTTCTCTCTAAATAGGCCTACAAGTGCAAACCGCCATATTAGAGGGTAAAATAACATATAAAACATATCAAATACATGTAAAATAGATACAAAATGCATGTCACATCTTGGTTTCATCAGATACCCCCACACTTACCTTTTGCTCGTCCTCGAGCAAACAAGGAGAGTATGGTTATATTATACTTTGTATCTCTACGTTAGCTTATGCCAAAAAAAAAAAAAAACTAAAACTAAAAACTAATCTAAATGCCATTGCAATATGAAAAACATGCAAGCTACTTTCGTAAGTGTACGGTGGCATTTAGCATATGCCACAAGGGCAAATTTGAAAAACTTACCAATGCCTCTTCTCCCCTTTATTTTTTTTTTTTGTTGTAGGAGACCCCCACACTATTCTTCTTCATAGTCTCATCATGAACCAATTGGAAGAAGTCAATCCTTCACTAATCATGAGATAAGGCTAAGAGAAACTTGTTTTTCTTTTAAAGGGCCAGGGTTCTTTGGTCTATAAATGTGGCTAAGAACAAAAATATATGGCTAACATATAAGGCTCAAAGGGGTTCACTACAATTGTCTTTCCAAGGGTTAGCTAAATTTGGCTCAAATGCAATCCTAAATGCATGTTTTTCAATTCCATGTACACTAAAAATAATGAGCATGTATACATATTCGCCTTGAAAGGATGACAAAACAAGTTCTAGAAGTCATACACTTACCAAAAGAATGTTTAGTATGAAAAACCCTAACAATCACACTTCTTAATCAAAGAATGAAATTTGCATGTGAAAATTGAAAAATATTCCAATGTTTTTAAACCAAACTTAACTACACAAAACTAGACTCTTACAAATTAAACCGAAAATTGTTAGAAAGTACAAAAACAATTTTAAATTTTCTTCAAAAATTTTGAAAAATTAATCTCTAGTCAATAAGATAGAAAAATGGATCTTTGAAATAGACTAATCTCTCCCCACACTTAAAAGACACATTGTCTTCAATATGTGTGCTAGTGAATTTTGAAAAAAAAAAATTCAAAACATGTTGTGTTCGAAACTTTTGGAAAAATGAGTGCACAAGTAAGATTTGACCTTGAAAGGAAATGGATATTCCCAATCTAACCAAACTTACAACTAGCAACACTTAGATGGGGTAATCAAATTGATCTAGCAAATGAAAAAATCAATTCATAAAGAAAGTATACATCCAATCTAGTAAATCAATCAAAACATTGCATCAATCAAATCATTTAAAGCACATAAGTCTCAAGTAAGATCCAATAAAACATAGAATATAAAACACAAAGCAAATATAAAGACAAGAAAGTACAAGTTAGACCTAAATGAAAACATAATCATAAATATGCATGCAATGTCATGAAATGCAATACACAAATCCTCCATAGAACAAGAGCTAATGTCCCCTTTTTCTCAAACACTTGGTGTGCACTAGGTTTTCTTGTTGAGAGACTTGACTCAAGCTCTCAAATCCTATGTAGCTCTAACTGCTAAGTATTTTACCTACTCCTTTCTACCCTCCTCTCACACAAATCCAATGATATCTCCAAATACCCACAACCTTAAAATTTTGAATTTTATGAGCTTGTGGTGGAAAATTTGTTGTACACGTAACTAGAAGTGTGTTTATGGACAATAAAAAGGTGTAAAAATTGAAATATAAATTGTAGGAGTAATGAATTTGAGGATTAAGGTGAGTTGTGTTTGAGTTTTAAGGTGTTGGGGAAAGTGAGAGAGTGTTTGGAATGGAGGTGGGTGATAGAGAATTGGAGATGGGTGGTAAAAATGAATGATGGAAGTTAAACGGTGGTGTATTGTGTTTGCTAGGTTGACACGGGTGCTTGGGCATTTCTGCAAGGCTCCCATGTGAAGTCGAGTTGGGGATTCTGTCACGTCTGGGCAAGGTGGCTGGGTGCTTAGGCACTAAACCTGGGTGCTTGGACATTTCTGCTAGGCACCCGAGAACAATCGGGATTGCATCCCTTGGCCATTTTCCCATTCTCCTTGTCTTCAAAGTTTCTCTTTCCAACTTAACTTGATTCAACCTAATAGTCCCAATGCAATATGACTCCTAATTTTAATCAAACAAATGTCCAATGATTTGTGAAAATTCGAAAATCTAACAATTCATGAACACTTGCTTCATCCATAACCAAAACTTCTCTTGCTAGTTAAGCTCTTGAAACAATGAAAGTCATGTGTATGTGATGCATAAAACAATTTTAATGCAAAATCAATAAAAGACTACAAATTATATGTGAATATGCATGAATGCAAAGATACAAGTGATGCATGAAAAACCATTCAAAACAAAGAATCAACATATTCAATTCATCAAGCAAAGATATCATCAATTAAAAAACAAATTAAGAACGAAAAAGGTTAAGAAAAGCTTATTCTGAGTGTTGGCATTCGTGTACATGCTTCCTCTATCCAAATTATTCACTTTTCTTTGATCCTTCTTTGAAATTGAACTATGTAAGCCTCCGGTTTAAATGTACCTAACAAGTAACATAATTGAAGTTCATTAAGCTCAAGGAGTAGAAAAACAGGAAGATCTAAGTATGCTAGTCCACCATATTATCATGTTCGTTCTCTAAAGATTAATCATCATAAAGCATAAAAGAGGAAAAGGTAAAGAGAATTCTCATTGATTTATTGGAGTGATCAAGTCTTCTCAAACGCTAAGCTTCTCCTTGTAGTTTCCACGTAAACATGACCAATTGGCATGACAATGAATTATGATTCGACCTCCTTTAAGGTTGAGCTCTACCTCAATGAAGGTTGAAACATAATCGATGCAAACTTATTTCCTTGTGCAATTTGGCTTTTTCACTCATCCTTTATCAAATTTCAATTAAGTTGAACTCTATTACTATGACACAAAAGAAAAGTTAGTAACTTTAATAAATAAAAACAAGAAGAATTAAAAGGTTAAAGATTGGGTTGCCTCCCAATAAACGCTTTTCTTTAAAGTCTTTGGCTAGACTTTCCTTCATCTCCCTTGGTTAGGGTGGATCATACCACTTCAAAGCAAAAAGTAAATATGATGAGATTAGAAGAATGTGAGCACAAAAATATGAAAAACAAAATAGGATATAAGGAATGAAATCACCAATTTTGTTGAGAGCGACTCCATAAATTGCTAGGAATGACAATGCCATCTTTGTTGACGTTAGAGGTTGATGCAATGGGTGCTTTCGGCATCTTTGATTGACATTGTGCGCTCCATACCTTTGGGGAGTGTCCTCATCTTGGCTAATTTCCCAATCCTTTGAAAAAAACTGATCAATGGATATCCATTCTTCATGTTTGATCTCTCCAAAGCAACCATGTCCAAGAAACTTGTTGATTCCCAATAAATCTAGATCTTCATGCTCCAAAAATTGGTTGTCATTTAGCTCACTTGTTTCTTCCTTGATCTTAGTAAGCCTTGGAGTCAAAGGTGGATAAGTATCCATCTTAATGTCTTCTTTAGGTGCTTCTCTTTCTTCTGGCACAATCTTGGGAATCTCCTTTGGTGTTGTAGGAATGCAGACCATGCATGGGGCATCATTTTCATCATCGAAGAAAAATTGAATGGATTCTTGCGCATTAAGCTCATGTGATTCCAAATCATCCATTGTTTCGCTTGACACTTCTTCAACTTCCTTCATGATTGGGAGTTCAGCAACTTCATGAAATTCATGTTCCATCTTACTTAGTTCAGAGTGGGTGGGTTCTTCCCATGAAGATGTTGTTTCAATCGATGCCTCATGAAACCTTTGTACGCGATTAACTATATCTTCAAGTAGCTGCCTTCTTCCCTTAAGGTTTTTGAAAAAGAGGCTATTGCCGCCTAGAAAGCAATCATTGCTGGCTTCATCTATGATCTCCTCATATTTTGGTTGTGAACCATGATAGAAAGACTGAAGAAGAATTTTCTCATGGATTTCATGGTTCGGAAAACTTTCACACAATTTGTTGAATCTTTCCCAATATTGGAGGAAGTTTTCATTTGGCAACTGGTCGCAAAGTAGAATTTGGCTTGGAGCATAGATCAATCGCATGCGTTCTTCTGGCTCCATTGTTTACGAAACAGTTTAAGAGAATTTTAGGAGTTGGTTTGGCTTTGTCTTCAACTTCTTTGTTGTTTCCTTCCTTCCCCAGGAACGGCGCCAAAATTGTGATCGGTCGTCAACGAAACACATGATAAATCCCCATAAAATCTAACTAAATAGCTTGGACAAGTAGGGCTCAAATCCCATAGAGAAGTATGAAACGAATATTGAAAACAAAACACTTGAAAACACTTAAGAAATAGGGGATTAGAAATTACAACTAAAATAAAACTAGAAAACTAATTAAGAAAAACAATTAACTAAAAGCATACTTCCTTTCCAAAGGTAGAAATCAATCAATGAAGATATGGATCATCGACACAAAATATATTCACTTGATTAACATCATCAAAATAACTTCAGATCTAGTTTTACCTCAATAAGTCTGTTCTGTCACTCTTTAAGAATTACCAAGAATAAAACATTAACCCTTCACTATTATGACAAATACTATTGAACAATTGGTCTAGGGAAAACCCTAACATGTTGAATAGATTTATTCATATCACAGCGATAAACCCCTATTACTCTCTGCTTGTCTTTGCCATCATGGTTTAAGATTTGTAAAGAATAAAACATTAACCACATCAATTAATTCTCACATGCATAAATAAATTTAACCAAACTTATTGTTTCTAGCTTACCACGGCCTAGATCTAAAAAGATTTGACAATCCCATTGAGCCATATCACAAAATTCAATTTGCTACAAATAATCAACCTATTACTAGTCATCTCACTAGAATTGATTTAGCAATAACCAACACAATTATCAAGATTAGTCGCGATCTAACCAATTCAAATTATGCCAGTCTAAGATTAAGAACAGAGATTAGGAAACATATTCAATAGATAAATCAAATTATGAAGAACAAAAATCTCCCCATAAATTCTTGATCAAAATCACCAAAGAAAGAAAGTATAAAGGATTAGCCACTCATGAATTGAGTGTAATCCATAAAATAACAAAGAAAAGAAGTACTTATAGACCACCAAGGGGTTGGGAGGCTGCCACAAAGAAAAGAGAGAAAAACTAAAACCTAGAAAACTAATGCTTAGGTAGCTTAGGTTTTTCTACCACCTAAGGTGGGTATTTATAAGAGGCTACCTGGGGTTTAATTTAGAGTCCTAACCGACTTAGGATACTCCTAGGGTCGTGCTGGGTTGAATACCATGTCTTCAAGTGGAACCAAAAAACTTAAATGGGCTGAAATAAGTGAAAATCGCAATTTGGCCTAACTGTTTGAAATCTTCAGGGGCATTTTTGTCCATCTTGACGATAAAACTGAGTTTCGAGCAAAACAACAAAGTTGTAGATCTTGAAGTTAGCTTTCCAATGCACTTTGAATCATCTCAATCGGATCTCAATAGAGAAAGTCATGAATTTTCTCCCGAAGTGTCACTAAAATCAGAATCACTTAGAGTAGCTTCAAGAGGAAGACACCAGGCCCGTGCGCAATTTGCCTGGCCCGACTATCCCTGGGCACCCAGCTGACATGTCCAGGCGCCCAAATTGTAAGCCTAGCCGCCCAGGTCAATTGGGGACTCATCAGTCTATCGCGTCCTCTTCTTCTCTTGACTCATGTTCTTGATCATTTCACGTTGGAAACTTGTAGCAATAATCTTCATGAGCATAAAATCAGCTTCAAAGGGTTTTCAATCATGAACATCAAAGCTCCAAAATCTTTATGAAAAATATTCTTGAATATGTGTGCCATAATTCCATCAAAATAGCTCCAAAAGAATACAAAAATAGTACTTTTGCACTTTTCTTGTCTTCGAGACCTATGATCACAAATATTAATAGGATAAGACATAATCAAGTATAATCAAGCATAAATCCTCCTAAAAATTAGGAAAATGACCATAAAAATAGGGCGTAATTTGGTCTGATCAATGTGGTGACATGTAGCTGATGAGACCAAATTGGTACACTCTTTTTATGCTTATTCCATATGTTATTTGGTGTATGTTACCTCTATTTTAGGCTTAATTAATCTTTTCCATTTTTAGGTAATTTTGGACCTTTGAAGGAATTTTGTGTTTTTAAGCCCATTTTGGAGCACTTATGAACTTAAGGACGCGGAAGATGGATTTGGAGAAGCCCATGAATATGGAGAAGACGTTTGGAAGTTACCTTGACACATATGTGTCATATGCGTACACATAAGACCTACTTCATCTTAATGGACCTTGTAGATCGATATGGATGCATTGGTGGACCTAAGCCTACATTCTACACATCCAACGGGCTATGAACTTACATGAAGAAGTTACACTTTGATCAGACCTTTGAAGAGGAGATTTAGAGCCCAATCCACAAAGTGAGATGACCTAATGAACCCTCATTAACTCTAAAGCCGCACAAAATATCAAGACATGACAGATTTGCGCAATTTCGGTAGAAAGGCCATAACTTGCAATACAAAAGTTCAAATGGAGAAAATGAGGTACCGTTGGAAAGATAACTTCAAGATCTACAACTTTCATTCAGATCCCAAGAGCTGAAAATGTCATCTAGATGGACGAAAATGACACTGAGGTTTTTGGACAGAAGCAATTTTGACATAATTGGGTTTGCACCTTGTTTAGCCTGTTTTATCACCTTGGGCTATGCTAAGAACGCCTTACTCAAGCCAGAACATCCAAGACATATCCTTAGGGTTATATGAAGTCCTCAATGTTGGTCCACTTAGATGTGCTAGAGGGGGATGGATAGCACTTTATCGAAATTTTGAGTTCTCTAAAAATGCGTTAAAGACACTAGTTCAGAGTCTATTAAAGTCACTAGTGCAAAGCAGAGAGATAAGCATAAAGTAATAGTAGGTGAAAGTAAAAGGATAATAATAAAGATGTTAACAACTGAATAGTGGAAAAGTAAAGAGATTGAGAGACGATAAAACTGGAACGACGAAGGAAATGATGGAAGATTAGAGACACGTCGATTTATAGAGGTTCGGCCTTTCACGCCTACGTCCTCTACCTTGGATACCCCACCAAGGATTTTCAAATCCACTAAACAGTGAAGTTAACCAGGTCTTCACAACACTTATTACAATCCCAAAGCTTCAAACCCAAAACTTTTATACCGAGTGCAAACCCACACTCAAAACAATCCAAAGTGCACAACTCGCACTTGAATCAACACAAGTGCACAACCCGCACTTGATACACCAAGAAATCGAAAACAGAAAGTGTAGAAAATGATTCTTGAAGATCTGAATACACAAGATACGTCCTAATACAGTCTAAAGATATGAACTTTAAGAAAAAAGACTGAGATCCAAGCAACAAAAAATAAATCAGAGAAATTAATAAGCTTGGACTGCTTGGAATTTGAAATTCTGGAGTTTGTGAGCTAATAGACTTTCAAAAATGCTCCTTAACCTTTTCACAACGGTTAGATTTGAGTTTAAATAGCCTAGGTAGCAAACTAGCCGTTTTAGTTTGAATTTCAAATGTTTTTCCCGTTATTTTGTCGTTTTGTCGCGCCAGGCTGTTGACAGCTTCAGCGCGTCCGTACAACGTTGACGTCTTTAGCGCGTCCGTACTGTTTGTCGTCAAGCTGCTGGTCGCCTTAATCTCCAGATCATTAATCTCACTAATGTCTTCCAGTCTTCTTCCAACTTCAAAATTCAGTCTTGACTTTTACATTCTTCATGTGCTCTGACTTAATCATACTCTTCAAATACATGCTTTGCCTTCTGAAATTAATGCCTTTAGGTTCCACATGACCTTCTCTTGAAATGTTGCATTGTCAAGTGCTTTAAGGCTTCATGGCATTCTCATACTTTAGCGTCATTGGTGAAGCTTTCTTTAAATCTTCAATCTTCAACTTTTACTTGACTTGGACTTGCTTCATATGTTCTGCCTTCATGTAAATTTTTATTAGCTTGACTTGACCCCTTGGAATTCTTCAAATCTTCAAGTAAGAATATTCCCGATGCTAATTGTCTTGTGCCATCTCACTGTGATAGTCTCATTAATTATCTTCCAGTGCTAGATACAACCTTTGTCAATTAAAGGTACTACTGCACACTCACAAGATTCATTAGTCATCATACTTAGGCTTATTTTGTTATCATCAAAAACATGTGGGTTCAACAATCTCCCCCTTTTTTTATGATGACAAAACATACCTTGAATTGAGATATAGACTAATATGACATGGGGAAATAAGATAATAAAATAAAGACTCCCCCTAAGTTCATGCCATCTATTTTGAGAATAATCAGAGCAATAAGTTAAAGCAATAAATATCAAGTCCAGAATGGAGTTAGAGAATACTAAAAGCATAAGTAAGCTAAGAACTAGAAATCTCCAGAAAATCCAATTAGTGGCATTAATATATATATATATATATACAGTTAAGTTCAGCCAAATAAAGAGAGGGAATCTAGAAAGATTTACCAATGATGTTCTTAAAACTCCCCTGAGTTAGTCAATTCATCTTCCCCATCGACCCCATCCAAGGATGCTACAAAGTTGCCTTTATGCATGCTGGTTTTTCAAATGTTGAACACACTAGATAAAACATTAAACTCCACAGCATATAAACTATATAAACTAGATATAATCAATAAGCTCAATTCATAGTTCTTCTCCCCTTTTTTGTCATAAGCAAAAAAGGTTTAAAATTCCTGCACAAAATTGTTAGAGAAGAAATCTAGAAATATAAACCAAAATATGAAGTGCATGAAATGTATGATATGCAGAAAATGAAATGTCTAATGCCATCAATGCATCCTAGGCACTTTTTGTTTCATTGTTACTTGAGGAAACCATTAAAGCCCTTGCAAAAGACCTCTAAAGAGTAGACTCAGATCTGAACTTGTTTGCAGAAGGACTTGGAGTGGCTTCAGGTAGTGCTGATGCCTTAGTAGTTGTCCTGGTGAGACTAGTAGTCTCAGCAACTTTCTTGTTAGCAACATATTTCTTCTTTCCTTTGGTTGGTGCTTTTGGTGGCACTCATGTTGTTTGTTCTGCTACTTACGTACCTTATGTAGCATGCCTGTAACCTCCTTTCCTTCCTTGCTCAAGTCTGTATTAGAGCCTTCATCTATCTCCAACGCTTTGTATATCAGAGGTAACTCCTTTAATGGTGTTATTGGCAATCTGCTTCTCCATTGATTCCTCATTTTTCATTTCAGATTCAGTTGCATCAACTTCCTTTGTTTGCATCTCAATTTTTTGTTACTGATTTTCCTTCATTGATCACTTCAGGCTCAACTTCTTCATCATTTTTCTTTGACTTTTCATCTCCAGAAGGTGAGCTATCTACAGTTGATTTCTTCTCACTTTCATGCTCTTCATCAAAGCTGCTATCATCAATTTGTACGTGAGGTTTGCTTGCTGCAATTTTCACTCCTTTAATAGTGTCATTGTTGCTGTTCTGGTTTTTCTCTTTCTGAGTCTCTAGAGAACTTGATACAACCTTCAACTTAGTCCTTCTCATGGGGTTTGAATTCTTCTGGTGTGACTTTATGCTTGAACTGTTCGTTGGTGGCTCTATCCTTGAAGTGCTCAGTGATGATGTGACTAAATCCACACATCATCTTCTTCTTGTAAGTCATATCCTTCATCACCTTAATGAGGATTCTTCCAAGATTAACTCTTTCACAGTTGTAGATTTTTCAAAGCAACCAGACATCATGATTGCTAACATACCCCACACTGCTCTTCTTATATCTGATAGTGCAACCAATGAATTGGTGAATCATCTTACCCCTACATTAGCGAGCAAATCCTCATCCTTGTTGGAAATTTGCCTTCAAGCAACATTTCCATCGAAGCTTTCATCAGGTTCCTCTTCACCTTTATAGTCAATTCCAAGATACTTTCCAAAAGACTTGGGGAGAATGACTATTTCTACTCCATTGATGCAACCAATCAGATTTTTCTCAGAAAATAAGTATTTAGCAGTCAGATCAGAAACTTT
The DNA here is from genome assembly GCA_001974805.1 of Corchorus capsularis. Classification (NCBI taxonomy): domain Eukaryota; kingdom Viridiplantae; phylum Streptophyta; class Magnoliopsida; order Malvales; family Malvaceae; genus Corchorus; species Corchorus capsularis. The sequence continues at coordinate 24,649 of AWWV01006318.1, forward strand.
GACTTACTTTGGAAGCTTTCTTGAAAACCAGTCTAGCCCATCAAAGCTTCTCTTCACCTTCTTTACCAGCACAATTTCTTCTCTTTACCTTCGAGGTTTCTTCCTAAGCCATGATATCTCAAGAAAGAGTAGAAACAGAGAATGCGATGATATGAATGAATGAGAAAAAAAAAAGATACTTGAAAGAAGGGGACACCGAGATAATGCTTTAAAATAAAAAGAGGTAGAAAGAGAAAATGTTGTTTTGTACAAAAAGCGGGAAAAGTAAAATTCATGTCAGAGGGCAAAATTCTGACAAGTTTTCGTGCATGTTTATGCATGTATGTATGTACATATTAAAGACAGTAATATAGAAAGAATGAAGCACTTAATCAAATGCAACTAGAATCTATCATGCTAAGCTCATGTCTAATTCTACTGAAATGCTCATCACAAAGAGGTTTAGTAAAGATATCAGCAAGTTTTTAAAGGTACTAACAAACTCAATTTTGATGTCTCCTTTTTGCACACGATCTCGGATGAAGTGATGTCGAATCTCAATATGTTTGGTTAGTGAATGTTGCACAGGATTCTTTGTGATATTGATCGCACTAGTGTTATCACAGTAAAGTGACACCTCCATCATGGTGATTCCAAAATCTCGAAGTTGATGCATAATCCATATCAATTGAGTACAACAACTTCCAGCAGCAATCTATTCAGCTTCAGCAGTTGATAAAGCAACTGAATTCTGCTTTTTGCTTGACCATGACACTAGCATTTGTCCAAGAAATTGACAAGTGCCGCTGGTGCTTTTTCTGTCTTACTTCCTGCAAAATCAGCATCAGAATATCCTGAAAGATCCAACAGAGATCCTTTTGGATACCATAGACCTAAGCCAGTGGTTCCTTGAAGATATCTTTCTCATCAGAATCTAATTTAGTACCAGTGGCCAATGGTCTCTTCATTGGTTTGCAGTCCTCCATGCCAAATTTCTTTAACATTTCCTTAGTGTACTTGGACTGATTAATGAAGATACCTTCATAATATTGTTTGATTTGAAGTCCTAGGAAGAAATTTAATTCTCCCATCATGCTCATCTCGAATTCTCCCTGCATTTCTTTAGCAAAATACTTGCACAAGCTTTCGTTAGTGGCACCAAAGATAATATCATTAACATAAATTTGAACAATTAGGAAATCAGACCTTTTCTTTTTAATAAAAAGAGTAGTATCTATACTTCCCTTTGTCCAAGAGAAATTTAGATAACCTTTCATACCATGCCCGAGGTGTTTGCTTTAGTCCATAGAGAGCTTTGTGAAGTCTGTATACATGATCAGGATGATTGTTGTCTTCAAAGCCTGGTGGCTATTCCACATATACCTCTTCCTGAATGTATCCATTTAGGAAAATACTTTTTACATCCATTTGGTAGAGCTTGAAGTCCATGTAGCACGCAAAGCCAAGAAGTAATCTGATTGCTTCGAGTCTTGCCACAGGAGCAAAGGTCTCGTCGTAATCTATTCCTTCTTCTTGGTTGTATCCCTTTGCAACTAATCTTGCTGTGTTCCTCACAACCCTGTCATTCTCATCAAGCTTGTTCCTGAATACCCACTTTGTGCCAACGATAGGATGATTTGCTGGGGGTGGCACTAATGTCCACACATTGTTTCTTTCAAACTGATTCAATTCTTCTTGCATCGCAATCATCCAACTTTCTTCTTTTTCAGCATCTTCAAATACCTTTGGCTCAATTTGGGATATGAAGGCAGCATACTCACAGACTTCTCTAAGTGCTCCTCTTGTTCTCACACCTTCATTTGGATTTCTAATGATCAAATCAGGAGGATTACTCTTTCCATATTTCCATGCCTTTGGGAGATCTTCATGTTGTTGTTCTTGCCTCTGGAGAGTCTCAATTGGTGGATCTTCATTGATCTCTTTAGTGGCTTTATCATTAGTGTCATCAGTGGTCACAGTTTCTTTCATGTTCGTCTCATTAATACCTACATCATCATCATCTTGCACAACCTTTCTCGGTGCACTATTAGTCTCATAAAAAACAATATAAATAAATTCTTCAACCACCAAAGATGTTTTATTGAACACTTTATAGGCTTTAGAGTTCAAAGTATATGCAGTGGTTCGCAAAAACACCAATAGCTTCATCTTTGTGATTAAAGAAAGTAAATCCAAGTAAATCTTGAAGAGTAATCAACTATGACAAAACCAAGAAACTAACTAACCATGCTAGTGACATCAATGGGGCCAAACAAGTCTAGATATAGCAATTCCAATGCTTTCGTTGTGGATAAAATATATTTGGATTGGAAGGAGCTCCTAATCTGTTTGCCAAACTGACATGCTTCACAAACTTTGTTAGTATTAAAATTCAGTTTGGGTAAGCCCGAGACAAGATCCTTACTAATAAGTTTAGCAATGGTGCTCAAACTTGCATGACCAAGTCTCTTGTGCCACAACTAGCTATCAGAGACATCATTCACCATGAGACACACATTCTTGCTCAGTTGCAAGTCATCAAGGTAGTCAATATACATTCTCGTGTCTCTTTCTAATGAAGATTAGCTTGTTCGTATTTATATCATTAATCTGGCAGCTTCTAGAATCAAAGGCGACTCTTCATCCCTTGTCACAAAGTTGACTAAAGTAAAGCAAATTGTAATCGAGACTTTTTACCAATATAACATTCTTGATTGTTGTTGTGTTTTCTTCGATTGTACGAACTCCTTGAACTTGTCCTTTTGAATCATCTCCAAAAGTGACATCTTTGTCTTTCCTCTTAATGTGACTAGTGAACTGTTCTTGATTTTAAATCATGTATTTGCAGCAGCCGCTATCCAACTACCACGGCTTCTTTTCCTAAGGTTGAGCCTTCAAACCTTCTCCATTATGCTCATGCTCAACCTTCATCCACAGTTCTCTATTTTGCAGATTTAGGTACCCATATTGCTATGGGTCCTTGTGGTTAGTAACAACATAGGTTCCTTTAGGCACCCGGATCTTTTGATCTCATGTTGATTCTAATCCCTCTGATAACAATTAGGAGATTGATGGCCTTTCTTGCCACAGATATAGCAAACCATAGCTCTTGGTCTAAAGTTCTTTTGGTTCCTGTTACCATTGAAGCGATTGCTTCTAGAAGAGCTAGTGACATTACTGCTCACTATCTTGAGCTCATTCAACTCATGCTCAAGTTTCTCATTTTCTTCTATTGCATGCTTTAAAACATTCTGAAGTGTGTCTTTTGATTCTTGCATGCTTGTTAGTTCTTTCTTAAAACATTCTAAATCATTCATCAATCCAGAATTCATTTTCTTAAGAGTTTTATACTTTGAAGCCAATTTCTCAAAATCATAATATAGATTATCAAATTCAGATTGTAAATTATCAAAAGAAATAAGAGGATTATTCATTACCTCAGGTTCATCTTCCTTTGCCGTGAGGCACAGGTTGGCTTTGATGTCTTCTTCTTCATCACTTGCTTCAACTGAAGAAGTGTCATTGTTAGACCATGTTGAAGCCATCATTGTCTTCTTTTTCTTTCTGTTTTTCTTTTGATTCTTAACACTGTTCAGTGGACAGTCATTCTTGGTGTGACCAAGCCTTCTACATTCATAGCAAATCAGCTGGTTTTGTTTGCTGACTTCTGCTTTGAATTTATCCTTATTGAAATTCCTCTTGTTTCTTCTTCCTCTTTGAATTTCAGTATCTTCATCAGATTCTGAGCTAGTGTCATCAATGGTCAGACTATCAATTTCTTCTTCAAGAGCAGAGACCTTTAGTGCTAGGCATCTTTTCTTCTCAGCAGCCCTTTTCTTTTCATCTTCTTCGCAGCTCCTCAATTCTACTTCATGAGTGAGTAGAGATCCACAAATTTCATCAAAGGAAGTCTCATTAAGATCTCTTGCTTCTCGAATGGTTGTGGTAAGAGGATTCCAAGATTTTGGTAGCGCTCTCAACAACTTCTTCTCTCGTTCACCTTCTAAGATATCTTTTCCCAAGTGATTCAATTGATTAGTGATACTACTGAATCTATCGATTATTGAGGTGATAGTCTCTTCAGGAGCCATCTTGAAGGTTTCATACTCATACTGCAGCAGGTTCATCTTCGATTCTTTGACCTGAGATGTACCTTCATGTGTGATTCTGAGTTTCTCCCAAATCTCTTTTGCAGTTGTGCAAGTAGAGACTCTGTTGAACTCAGTGACATTAAGAGCACAGTGAAGAGTATTAATGCCTTTAAAGTTCAGTTGATACTTCTTTATATCCTCTTGTGTCCATTCAGCTCTTGGCTTGTCAACGAACTCCCCTTCAACTCTTTTTGTTGGTTTCCATGGCCCTTCTTGGATGTTTTCCCACATTTCATAGTCAGTTGCACAAATGAAGTTCATCATCCTTGAATTCAAGAACTGATAATTGGTGCCATCAAAGAGAGGAGGGCGGTTGATTGAAAGACCTTCTGCAGCTATGTTGAGACTTGATGAAGTTGTCATCTTTAGATCATTCTTGCGGCTGTTAGTCCGACCTACTCAAGACACAGGCTCTGATACCAATTGTTAGTCCACTTAGATGTGCTAGAGGGGGGTGAATAGCACTTTATCGAAATTTTGAGTTCTCTGAAAATGCGTTAAAGACACTAGTTCAGAGTTTATTAAAGTCACTAGTGCAAAGCAGAGAGATAAACAAAAAGTAATAGCAGGTGAAAGTAAAAGGATAATAATAAAGACGTTAACAACTGAATAGTGGAAAAGTAAAGAGATTGAGAGACGATAAAACTGGAACGACGAAGGAAATGATGGAAGATTAGAGACACGTCGATTTATAGAGGTTCGGCCTTTCACGCCTACGTCCTCTACCTTGGATACCCCAACAAGGATTTTTGAATCCACTAAACAGTGAAGTTAACCAGGTCTTCACAACACCTATTACAATCCCAAAGCTTCAAACCCAAAGCTTTGATACCGAGTGCAAACCAACACTCAAAACAATCCAAAGTGCACAACCCGCACTTGAATCAACACAAGTGCACAACCCGCACTTGATACACCAAGAAATCGAAAACAGAAAGTGTAGAAAATGATTCTTGAAGATCTGAATACACAAGATACGTCCTAATACAGTCTAAAAATATGAACTTTAAGAACAAAGACTGAGATCCAAACAACAAAAAATAAATCAGAGAAATTAATAAGCTTGGACTGGTTGGAATTTGAAATTCTGGAGTTTGTGAGCTAATCAACTTTCAAAAATGCTCCTTAAACTTTTCACAACTGTTAGATTTGAGTTTAAATAGCCCAGGTAGCAAACTAGCCGTTTTAGTTTGAATTTCAAACGTTTTTCCCGTTATTTTGTCGTTTTGTCGCGCCAGGCTGTTGACAGCTTCAGTGCGTTCGTACAGCGTTGACGTCTTTAGCGCGTCCATACAGTGTTGACGTCTTTAACTCGTCCGTACTGTTTGTCGTCTAGCTGCTAGTCGCTTTAATCTCCAGATCATTAATCTCACTAATGTCTTCCAGTCTTCTTCCAACTTCAAAATCCAGTCTTAACTTTTACATTCTTCATGTGCTCTAACTTAATCATACTTCTTCAAATACATGCTTTGCCTTCTGAAATTAATGCCTTTAGGTTCCACATGACCTTCTCTTGAAATGTTGCATTGTTCAAGTGTTTTAAGGCTTCATGGCATTCTCATACTTTAGCGTCATTGATGAAGCTTTCTTTAAATCTTCAATCTTCAACTTTTACTTGACTTAGACTTGCTTCATATGTTCTGCCTTCATGAGGGTCGTCATGTAAATTTTTATTAGCTTGACTTGACCCCTTGGAATTCTTCAAATCTTCAAGTAAGAATATTCCCGATGCTAATTGTCTTGTGCCATCTCACTGTGATAATCTCATTAATTATCTTCCAGTGCTAGAGACAACCTTTCTCAACTAAAGGTACTACTGCACAGTCACAAGATTCATTAGTCATCATACTTAGGCTTATTTTGTTATCATCAAAAACATGTGGGTTCAACACTCAAAACCCTAGTTTTGTGATTTCTAGCCGCCTATATATATGTATTTTTCCTAAGATTCTAGTTACAGCTTCTAGGCAAGCTAATAGTAGACTATTTGGCTAACTTGTTTTATGCAGCCACTTTTCCTTAGAATAATGATGATTTATACTCAATCTATGAGTGAGTAAACCTTTCTTTTCCCCAATGTAAGTTATAATTGATTTCTTTACAATGTTTTATGTGAGGTTTATGATTATTGATGATCGAATTTTTCTATCTATCCTTTGGTTTAATTCGATTAATATGATTTGATTGTCAACAACTTTTGATTTTGATGATTGCATGAATCACATGCTTTATAAAATAGGTGACTTAAGTTGGCTTATTTTGATAATAGAGCAAATCAAGTTGTTTGGTGACTTAAGGTAGCCGAATTGTTTGGTTAATTGGATTCCAGATCATATTTATCTTGTGATTTAAAGTAACTTGAGAGATATGCTAGGCATGCTTATTGTTCTTAATGCTTCGTTTTTTATGTATTGTATGACTTAAGGTAGGAGAGTTATTTTGAATGAAAGGATTATTTTGGGAATTAAGGTACTGATTTAGTTGACATGAGATATAAATATAGGATTTGAATGAATTGTTTGATTGATTGATCTAGGACCTGTATCTTGTCAAGAGTGACATTTAACTTATATTGGGGAAGCTTTTTTAGATATTGAGATTCGTATAACTTGCTGCAATTTCTTACTTTTATAAGTTTAATTCAATTGATCTCATAACCCTCGCTTTTAAGTTGTTTTGTTTATTGAATGAAAGAGAAACCAGTTTCCCTGTGGGTTTCGACTCTTGCTTACCCTACTACCAAAGTTTGCGAGGAATTTATTTTTGATATGCTTCCTATTGTTAACGCCCGGTTGGGAGTGGTCAGTAGCATATATGTCCCCACATATGAAAGCATAGATCAAGTTCTACGTCAATGGAAGCTTATGCCATCATCTATGTAATCCAAGAAGATAGCTTGAGAAGAATTACAAGCCTAAGAGCCACCTAGAAGTATGCATGTGGGCACATGTGTCAACATGTGCACACACTTGAACAAGTAAAGAAGAAGGCCGGCAGTCACTCATTGTCTAAGGCTATTATGGATCTCTTTAGTCACTTATGCCATATTTTTGCCTATAAATACTCTTGTATACTTAACTTTAGTCGCACCTCATCATATAGCATAATTGCTTGTGTAACTTAATAGTTCACCTATTTAGAGAGCCTTTATGGAGCACAAGGTTTTCACCATTCTTGTCACCACATTTGTAAGTTCTAATGGTGCTTTCACTCAATCTAATGAGTGAGTAGTTCCCCTAATACTTCTTTTTTCTCCCCTGTAGATTTTTATTCATGATTTTATGGTGAGCCTTTTGTTTTAACCCAATTGCATGCATAATTACATTCAAATATTATCTCTGTGGTTATTTAAGATTGAATTGATGAGTTTTTTTATGTTGTGCGCCTGAGATAGACTTGTTGATACAATCATTGCTGATCTCTAGTACCAATCCGTCAAACACCTTCTTATTAGAGACAAGTGGTAAATGTTAAGATTGATAATGTATAACTAGTAAAAGTCGATCTGAGTTGGGATGAATATTTGTCATGATTATGTAAGGAAGATTATATACCTACATAGTTTACGATTACGACATGCTTACTTGGATATATCGTGTGAGGATATAGACACAAAAGGGGTAGATATGTTATGGTTTATGCTTGGATAATGTTCGAGTTCTTTATGTCTCTCCTACTGTATTGATTAGGTGATTGTAAGTCAATATGGATTCGGGAGAGAGTTGCGATATCGTTAACAGGGTAGTAATGGATAACCGCTCCCATATGTAAAGAACGAGGGGAATCGACTAGGCAATTGTAAGTTGGTACTCCTGCCAAGGTGTAATTGCATTAGTTGATATCTTTAGTGTCTGTAATCCATAAAAATGAATAGATTTCTTATGTAATGGGAAGAGAAGAGAAGTATATTCGCATTAATTTTCTTTCACCCAAAACGCTATTCTGTTTTCTTGTTGCTCTCTATTACTGTTTTCTGTTATAATTTCTTTCTATTAAAATTGCTACTAATGAGTTTGCTTAGTCTATGTAGAATCCCTTGCGTTAACAACCTTTATTGTGGGATTCAACCTTGTTTTCCCTGTCTACTACTAGTAGCACTAGAGTTTTTGAGCAATTTATTTCTGAACCGCACGCCTCATTGTAAGGACCGGTGGGGTGGCATCACCACACCTGATGAGAAAAGGTTTCCATCACAACACATTTACATTTCCTCTGAGAGTCAAGATCAATGTTGGCACAATCCTCCTTTAGCTCATCCTCAAGATTCGCTAATATCTGACAAAAATGATAGGTTCATCATCAGTCAGTTTGTTATACATGAATATAACACAATGCATAAGGGTTTCCAATAGCAAACTGATCCAAAAAAAAGTTACCTCAACAATTTTGGCTACCAAGCCAGTCATTGTTTTCTAAGCTTAATGTTCTCTTTATTCTCCTTAATTTTCTCCATGTACAAAACCAACTCGAGACTATCCCTCTTCATTTCCTCCTTTAGTCCCACAAACCAATGAAACCAACGGTCATATAAATTCACACAAACTGTAGCCATATTGTTTTCTAAAAAGACAATTATGTATCTTTAAACATTAAAATTTCCCAATTAAACAAATAACTAGAAAAGTGAACAACAACTATAAAAAGACAATTCAAGAGGCACCTCGATATTGCTAATATTTGTATCAAGAAGACCAGTATTTCGGATGATATCCTCATTGGTCTTCAAGACCAGCTCGTCCACTTCAAAACTCATAGCTTTAACCATGCTAGCTGTCATGATGCAGGTTGGTAAATGTTAAACCATAAAAACCAACAAATCAAATAATAAAATAATAAAAAAACTAAACTTACTCGTTGACTCAGCTGAGTGATACAAATTTAAGTTTTTCGATTAGGGATGGCAGTGATGCGATTTTTTGCGGATATCCGACCCGTTTAAAATCCGAAACCGTTTACTAAACGGTTATGGAGCGGTTTTGGATAGTCGAAGCACTATCCGTTGCGGTTTTGGAGCGGTTTCGGTTTTAGGGTCTTGGATAGCGGATATCCGCAAAAAAAACCGATTATAATCTACTAGTGGTTTTGGATAGCGGATATCTGCATAAAAACCGTATAAAATCCGTTTAAAACATAAAATTTGACTAATTTGGCGGTTTTGGATTCGGATTCGGTTTTTAGACGGATATCCGCTTAATAAATGGTTTTGCGGTGTGGATTTGGATATTGTTAAACGGTTTTGGTGCGGTTTTGGTTATTAGGTTTAAAATTTTAAGCGGTTTTTAAGCGAATTTGGATAATGGATAGTTAAACGGTTTCGGTTTTGGATAGTGAAAATTTCGCGGTTATCCGCACCGCTGCCAACCCTATTTTCGATAGCTTGGTTAGACAGGGTACTAAAACAAGGAAAGAAAAATATCATTACAGATATGAGTTTTACATTTAAAAAAAAAACAGAAAGAGATAGAAGAATGCTTCAAGCTTATTACCAGTTTTCTTTTGCTTTAGATTAGTCCTGATACCCAAGAAAACCCTCTTCACCGTTTCAAGAAGGTGGGCATCTGTTAGCAACTCATGCAGCGAACTACCTGGAGGAGGATCTCCATACTCCGATAAAAGTAAAATGTGTTTAAGTTTCGAAGCATACTCTGGCTGTCAAAGTAAAACAAACCATTAAAATTAACTTTAAAAAGTCATTAAAATTACCTAAAGGGAACTGAAAACGTACTTACATTAACTTCTGTCATTAATTCAATATATTTATTTGTAAATTGGATGGCTTCTGTCACTTTAGAAGAGGCAAACAAATCAATCAGCTCCTAAAAAAAATAGCGGCATTGCAGCACTTGACATATCCTAAAATTTACCTCCAATCGTAATTGCCTCATCAAAGTCACTGGATATAACAGCATCTCGAAGCTTGATAAGTTTCTCTAGCATATCGTCCCAAGTTCAAGCCTTGTACCAGAGGAATCTACAAAATGCAACGTAGCCTTGAAATGCCCTTCAAGGAGAAGGTAATCAACAACTGGAAATTTAGGTCTTCTTTACTAACACTCCTAATCAAATCCGGGTCCATTTCTATCTGCAAAAGACACAAAACAAATAAGAAGCATCACATACATGCATTACCATAACATTTTCAAATAGACCAAAAACATAATTTCACATCTTAAGAACATGCACTGCATTCCTCATTGTGCATTCTTTTTAACTTCAACAATCTTAAATAAACAATACCACCATTACCACAGCCATACTATCACTCACAAAACAGAGCATAACATTCTCATTTTCATACCTGCATGATTTTAATATTACATTACAATCTCACACAAACACACTGAATAAATCTGGCATTGCAGAAGCATTTTTGTTTATAAGATGGAGGAGGGTTTATGCTAGTATGTTATATGGAATAGAAAGAGCTTTATGTGAAGGTTGGTGGAGATTAGATGAAAAATCTTGATTTTTGTGGTTTTGGTTTTCCTTGGGATTTTGGGGATGATCCATGGTGATTTCAGTGTCTTGAGCTTGACATAGAAGAGGGAGGGTTGGTGCCAACGAGAGAAGTAATCTTCCTCATTAATCTGTTTCTAACATGTAGCTAATTTATATTTATACCTATATTTTATATATATAATGATAACCCATACCATGAGGCCATGACAAGCGGCCAAATTCATGATTGACACTTGTCACATTCAAATTCAATGGCCAAATGAAAAATGAGTTATTTATAAAATAGTCCTCAGATATTTTAAATTCATGCTATGTAGTCCCATTGACATTTCTAAACAGTTTTTCAACTTTATTTATTTTACTTGAAAGTCCTCACACATTTATGTTTTATGTGATTTAATCCCCAGACATCTTATTTTATACGATTTGGTCCTTCAATTTTATTTCTTTTATATTTCAAATTTTTTATTTTACCCTGTAAAAATGATTTGAAATATTTTTCTATTAGCCCTTAAATTGTGAGTGGGAATTATCACATGTACAATTCCCACGAGAGGTGTCGCCCAAGGTTTTTGAAACCGGATTGACCATTGAACCGGTGAATGGTCCGGTCTGACCCTTTTTTTTGTTGAGATGATTTTTAATAGGCGAAGGAGAAGAAGAAGAAGAAGCCATCTATTTCCTAGGAAAAAGTGAAGACTCTTTTGCAGTTGTTGTTGTTGTTGACTTGCTGTTGATGTTCTTATTGCCAAAACGCTCTTGTTTTTTAAGCTTATTTTGAGTATCAAAACATCTAGGCCCTTTCTTGATTCCCCATTGATACACAATATCTTTCTCCTTCTTCTTCCCCATTGCGCCCTCCATTTTAAACTGTTTGAGTTCCAACACAAAACCGTAGCAATACTATTGTTCAACAAGAGCTCTCCTAACTCTTCAAGGGAAGCAGAGGAAACACCCTCGTTGCTCGTGCCAGAGTCCCACACGACGGTGCTAGAACCATTGATAAGATGGAGGGTGCCATTAGAGACCAAACGAAGGGAACCACCGGAGTCAATGGTGGTGCCACCCCTGCAGTCCAGACAGGGACTCCACGGGTAAAGGTGATGGCGGCAAGGAAGGAGTTTAAGGAGGAAGGTGAGTGAATGAAGGAAATGGAGAAGGTGTTATGGGAATAAGACCAAGACTGAGTTGGGTTCAACGGTGATGAGGGAGATCTGGATAGATGAAGATGAAGAAGAAAAGAGAAAGAAAAAGGAAGGAAAAAAAGAGAAAAAAATTAAAGAAATAAAAAGAGGCTGTAGTTTTTTAAAAAAAAAAATTAGTTGAGCTTTTTATGGTTTTTTTTTTAATTGAGTCATAGGCCTTACATGTCCCACAAACAAAGTCCACATCAGTCAAAAAAAATTCCATGTGAGCAGTTAACTAAGGGCTGACGGAAACGTCACGTGCCACAATTATTATTATTTTTTTTTTGAAGAAAAGATTGTATTTTCATTTATGAAAATGAAATTATAAACATAATATTCGTAATTACAATAAATTGTAATGTTGAGAAAACCGGACCGGAGGTCGAACCGTTTTTCTATCGGTTCTCGGTTTTATCCAGTTCAACCGGCTGGTTCGATTAAAATCCTTTGAAAATAATCAAACCGGTTTTCCAACCGGTTCAACTAACCGGTCCGGTCCGGTTTTTCCAACACTGATAAATTGAGAAGAATGCTCCTGTCTTAGATCTAGGTCTTGCTCCTTGATCAGATGAGTCATCTTGATGATTGTACGGTGTCTCGAACCTTCTTCATAAATCTTTTGCATGTCCACCACTTCATCGCTTTTGCTTCTCGGTGAATCCAAGAAAAAGCTTTCAACAGCGATAAAAAAGGTGGCTGATTCGAGGACCATCCGCACCCACCCTTCGATCAGAAAGAACAAACATTCAGACAAGGCAAACTATTTTCAAATAGCAAACTAAAAACTGGACAAAAACCAGACTCAAACTAACTGACTCAAAAAACTGAACTGAACTCAAAAAACTGACTAAACCCAATAGATCAATAGATCTGGGGATTTCATTCTAAAATAAAAGTAAAAAAGATCAGGCACCTCCTTCCCCTTGACAAAAGAGTCAGGAGGAGGAGGAGGAAAAAAATCTTGCAATGAGGAGAATGAGAAAGGAGGAGGATGTGGAGCTGCTAGGGTTTTTTTTTATAAGATCACGTAATTAATCATTAATATGAGACCTTAGTTAAAAGACATCTGAATGTGCCACAATTATTAGTTGAAGAGATAATTTGGTATAAATTTGCAAAGTTCAAAGCGCAAAGAGGCTATTTAGTCGTTTTTTTTCTTTCTTTTTCTTTTTCTTTTTTTCTTTTTTTTTTACCAGAGGCAATTTAGTCGTTTTAAGGGAGGAATGTTTTTGACATTTTTGGGAAGCACTAAGCTTGTAGATGTGCTTAGATTTAGGCCAAAACAATTTACCATATATCAAGGAAATCATCAAATCAAATCCCAATTCCCCATAGGAAGAATAAGTTTAATAGCCCTATTGTCTCCCTCAACCCACCATAGGAGTATTTTAGTTCCTTTTAACAGGGTATTGCACAGTTATCAAAATGTATTTGATTGGGATGTAAACAAAAACGGGTGAAGAACTCTCAAGTTCACCTCCTTTGTCCCTCTGATTTATCTTTTCCTTTTAGTAATTTTATAATTGAAGGAAATGCATAGCCAAAAAAACAAAAGAAACCAAAGATTTTTTTAATCTTTTGGCATGTATCCACTACCCACCAAACTCCCAACGGTTCCAAACTCTTAATCCCAAATTACCAAACCATTAAACATAGTTACAAGAAACTGAAGTTGTTGAGGAAGATGGAGAATCGGTAAGAGATGAAGACAGCAACAACCTCTCCTTCCCATTATCTTCCTCCATGTTCACCAAGGTGCCAACTTCAACACCGCAACTTGCATCATCCGAAATGCATTCCCGGTTACCCTCATTTCCATTAGGCCCTATGTCAAATATTAAATCAATGTTATCCTCAAAACCTGTATGATCAAACAATTTTGGTAATTCACCGGTTTTTTCGAGAGGGAAGTCCGGAACCAAAAATGAGTTCAACCCCGAATCCATGCAGAAACTCCATGCTAGCTCATTGCTGCTAACAGCCGGCTCCATACCAACCATTGTCGCATTGTCAACACTAGGTAGCTGTGCCTGTATTTGCATGTATTGAAAGTGTTGGGGATTTTCAGCTTCATCTCCTTGTTGCTCTACTTGTTCTTGTGGTGGTTTTCGTTCTTGTGCTTGTTCAACATCGGGTTCTGCTCGTTCCGCTTCCACACTGTCAGGAACTTTTTCTCGCGTTTGATCTAGAAATAAAATCCCTTTCTGCTTCAAACGTTCAATGTAATGGCTAATATCAAAGTTGGTCACGGCATTTGTTCCTCTGTACTCCAATGCTGCCATATCATATGCTGCGGCTGCTTCCTCTTGTGTATCTTCAAACAAAAGTAAACATAAACAAATTGAATAATTAATCAATAAAATCAGAGATAAAATAAACAAATGGCGAAAAGATAACTTCACCATGACAATTAAACAATTAAACTAAAGTAGATCAAACTTTAAGCAGCAGGTAAGATACGATTGGTGATTCACATGCTGATACTAATTCTTAATTAGTTACTGCCCTGATTCATCTGAGTAAGCTTTTTCAATAGTAAAATATGATGAAACATGAAATAACCGACATCGCAGGAGTTTGCCCCAAACATAGACTTTTTTTAATTTCTTTTGTTCATCCGAATCTAGACTTTTTTTCGGGCAAACATGTTAGCATAATTGTAGGGAGAGTGCAAGGAATCATGTTTTGCTTAAGAGGAAAGTACAGGGTCAAGGTACAGCTGTAGTTTCTGAACTACCACAGCAGTTTCCTTATTGCCCATTAATTCTATACCAAAAATGATGATGATCTAAGCCTGACACCTCCTATTCCAAAAGATTATTCGACACCAAACAAACTTTCTTGCATTTTACACAAACAATTAGTAAAATAGAAACTTCATTTCTCCTCGTCTTAAAATTAAAAATACGAGCTTACCGACTTAATTAGCTTATTAACAAAAAGATTAATGTAAACAAGGTTTTCTTGTCTTTCCTTCTTTCATAGCTTAAAGTAGTTGAAAAGTTGATCAAAAGTCCACATTGAATCCAAATTGTTCTTCTCTAACTCAAAAGGAAATTATATAGTATATTGGTAACCCTAATGTTTAAGTGAACAAAACCTCAACCAATCTTAACTAGGCAATCTAAATTATCATATTAAATATAAGAAAGTCCATGATTTTGACTAGCAACAAAGATTCAAAGGCCAATTAAAAAAAGGGGGGGGGGGGGGGGGGTTCCCTGAAATCTGCATAAATCATACTAATCACTATTAGTATTAGCCAGCTAAGGTTAGAGGAATTTAGGCATTTAGCTCACCTAAAGGAAAGGAAAAGGGCCAAACTTCTCCTATGGCACGTGATCTCTGCTGCTTCTTACTCAGCAAAGATATTGCAAAAATTATGTTTTTACTAAATTGGAAAGTGATGGTCACGTGCCATTCTGCCACCATTTTGGCTGTAAATGTTAACCCATTCTTGTCTGGTTTAACTACAGAAATGCCATTCTACTCAACTTTGACTGCATGTAAACTAGATGTTGACTGATGCATATGTGGGTTTGAACTTTGAAGATCTTTGGCAATTGGCATCTACTCAGCTTCATGTATTGGCCTTACTTCATAATAATATTCCATTTTACTCTGCCCAGATTCAATATTTTTGTTCTTTTACTATAAAAAATTTTACTCTTTTTTCTGTAAGATTATAAACTTAAATTTACAAATTGGGTTTGATTATTATAAAAGTAAAATATAGTTAAAAATTAAGATTTTTATCAAACAAGAAAAGTGATATAGACGAATCCAACGCTTAATAAATGGTTCAGCCGTCTCCTTATTCCTACAAATTTGAGGTCCAAGTCTCAATTTATACAAATCATGCTAATGGGCAAAGGGTATAATTTTAGGAATTTATTTTTAGTTGGAAGCTTTAATGCTTTATACCCAAAGTCACAAAAAATGGCATTGTACCCTCTTTTAAGCCTTGCAAGTTGCAATGCATGAATAACATTCAAGGAAAAAAAAACAAAAACTAAACTTAATAAATATATAAAAATGAGACTAGACATTATTGGACCCTACTAAATCTTGGGGTATAGATATATACATATGTGGTACCAAAGAAAATTAGAGAGAAAATTGTGTTTTGGATATTAAAATTAGAGGAGAGATAGAAAGAGAGGGCTTACTATAAGTTCCCAAGTAGAGATACTTGTTCCCAAAAACTCGACCAATTCGAGCTTCCCATCTCCCATTATGGTGATGCCTGCCATTCACAATTTAAACTCGAAATTCAGATTCACATTTTAGTCAAAATTTTGAGCACCTACGTTTAATATAGCACATGCAATGCAATGGTAGAAACTAATAATAAATCGGATCGTGGTTCGCGTCAAAGTAATACTCTACCTCTCCTAGTCCTAAACCTATACATAAGTCATAAACAAATGCAAAGAGAGATACTATTAATTAATCCGCATACCTAGCCACCCCACGGTACTTCGAAACGCCTCTCGAAAATCCGCTACTACGACGTCGTAGAGATGCCAAGTACTCCTCCTTTGAAACCTTCTTCATTTCCTCAATCTCCTTTTCATATCTGTCTATCTGCATTTAGTGATCATGATCAAATAAAACAACCTTCAAGATTTACCCACATTTTGAAATCAATCAAGCTAACTAAAATTAAGGAGACAATGAAATTAGATTAATTATTATAATTTGAATTGTCATTATAATATAAAAATACCGGAAAATTTAAGATTGTTTCCGGGCCCCAATACTTAAGTGCAGCGAGATCATAGGTGCGAGCCGCAGCCTCCTCACTATCATAAGCCCCTGCACATATGACCATAAACATCATTTTTTTTTCCACACAAACCCAATTTGTTTAAAGAGTAGTACTTCAAACTAAAAAGTAAATATAATAAAAATCTTTATTTACTGAATTAAAATTTTTAAAATTGAAAGAGAGATGCACTTACCCAAATAAACTATGGAGGCGACAAAAGCGTAAATGAACGTTAAGATGGAGCAGAGATAAATTAAGGAATAAAAAAAAAACCAAGTCAGTAAACAAAACAGAGAAGTAAATAAAAACAATACAATTAATTAGTTAAAAAGTAAAATAATAAACAAATAATTATAGATCTCCATTGAATATTTATTTTGACTATTTCTTTTTTTTCCTCATAAAAATAAAATAAAATAAAATAAAAATTACCTTGTCTTCCTTTTTTGTTCTGAATGTTATTCCAAGAACTCTTGTCCCAGAGATGGGCCTCAAACCTCCCAGTCCATCTATGCCTGTTGAAAAATGTTGAATGTTTATAAGAATTTACATTAATCAACCAAAAACATGTTACATGCAAATTAAGCAATTACCCAAAGATCAAAATTTGAAAAACTTTGACATATAACTAATGGGATAGAACACCTGGTGACTCCTCTGTAAATGGAGCTCCTTCTGCCATTGTTGATATTAGGAGTGTTAGCATTCAAGCATTTCTGCTGATGAGAATTTTGATCTTTTCTAACCCTTTTAGCTCTGGGTTTAATCTGTTTCTCACATAGATTAAGAGACTCAGAACCTAAACAAGACGATGAAGCAGAGGAAGAAGAAGAAGGAGAAGATGGAGAAGCAGAAAAGGTAGAAGAAGAAGAAGAAGTTGGAGACCTCTTCATTTTCCTTAATTTGTTTTTAACTCTTACAATACAAAATGTGAAAGAAGCAATATAAGGTTTTTAAAAGATTTTGGGCTTTGGCATAATACTAATAGTATCTCAAATCTTTATTAAGTTTGTGAGAGAGTTTTTATAGTGTATGTATTGATGACTTTTTTGGAGTGACCAAAAAAGTTGTTTACCAAAACAAGGAGAGAGAGTGAGAGGGAGGCAGAGAGGGTGGAACTGGAAGGGAAGAAAGAAAGTGCTAAAAGAAATGCAGAAAAGTAGACCA
The DNA here is from genome assembly GCA_001974805.1 of Corchorus capsularis. Taxonomy (NCBI): domain Eukaryota; kingdom Viridiplantae; phylum Streptophyta; class Magnoliopsida; order Malvales; family Malvaceae; genus Corchorus; species Corchorus capsularis. Next base: position 42,363 of record AWWV01006318.1, read on the forward strand.
GAGAGGGGGGTTAAAAAGTGGGGTTTTAGGGGTTAAATTTTAACCCATTTTGAGTTAAATTTAATTTTTTATTATAAGCATAAAAAATATATATGGAAGAATGGCTCCTAACACTTGGCTTGTGTGTGCAGCCATGCTGCCAATAGGATTTGTTCACATAGGCTGGCCATTTTTATTAATGCTTTTTTAAAGAAGAATCTCTGTTTGCCCAATCCATTTTCATCTTAAACTCTCTTCCCATACAAATGTAATTACCCTTATTAAATTCAAATTCCTTTTTTACTAGTAGTAATGAACATAAACTACTTCTATCTGCTAATTTAAATTATTTATCATAATTATATGGAGAAAATTACCTCTTCTTATATTATTAGGCTAATTGCTCAATTAAGGGCAAAACGTTTCTGGTTCGGCTTAATTTGGGAAACAACGTTTCAATTTGATTTATTAGGGGTAAAACGTTTCAGATTCGTGTCAATTAGGGGCAGACCGTCAATTCAGACGGCGTGTGTCACGCTGTAGCGCGTAAATGAAGCTGAGTGCGACACGTGGCACTTAAATTTTGAAAAAAAAAAATAATTTATTTAAAATTAAATTCATTAACCAGATAAGAAAAAAAATAAAAACTTTCCCTCTTTCAGAACACGGCGTTTTAATTGGGTTTATAAGTTTGGGTGTTAGGGTTCTTTCTTCATTCCTTCATTTTTCTTCTGCAATTTTTTTTTTTAAATCTCTTCTTCTTCAGTTCATCTTTTCAACTTCTCCAAATATATGTCAATAGCTCTGTATATTCCATCAGAGCTCCTCTGCACTCAACTTCTTTGGCATCATAGCCTTGAGAAAGGATTAATAGGTCCTTCGCTTTTTCCCTGTCCAGTTGCTTTCCAATCCTAACCTCAAACCCATTCCTGCAAGCAGCGCAAGTTTCCAAGTCAATTGCACAATGGAGCATTTCAAATAAAAGCTATTTAGGATTTTACTTGTGGTGTTTTTGTGTTTGTGATAGGTTTCTTTTTTTAATTTTTTTTATTGTGGATTTTGGGTAAAAACCTATTTTCGGTTATGGGTTTTGGAAAACAATGTTCTATTATTATGTTTTGGTATGAATTGCTTCTGGGTTTTTGCGATTATTCGGGAATTTCAGGGTTTGGTCATAAGTTGAATTGAGAATTATTGTTTCTGAGTTAAAATTGTGAGTTTGGGTTAAAATAGATTATCTGTCATGGTATTGGGAAAAAAGTGTTGTATTATGAGTTATTGCTATGAATTATTTCTGGGTATTTGGGAAGTTTCTGGAAATTTTAGGGTTTGTTCATAAGATAATTTGGGAATTAGGGTTTCTGAATTAAATTTATATTGAGCAGATAAGGGTAAAACGTAATCGGATTTTTCAAATAAGGGTAAAACGTTTGAAGAATTTAACAAATAAGGATATAACCTTATCGGTATTTTCAAACAGTTTTTGAAATTTCTCTACTGTGTTTTTTAAGTATCATTACAAATAGTAATGAATGAAAAATCCAAATCGGCAGACTTTTCAAACATTGAATGAAAATGCTTTTTCTTTTTATTTTTGTTTTCTTTTTTTTTTTAAATAAATTCTGAAATTACTTTTTTAATAATTAAAAAAATATTTTTTTATTCACTTAACGGTTACCGTTACCTTTAACGGTGCGTGTGTTTCACTCTCGAAAAAATTGTTTCCCAAATTGATAGTCTGCCCTAATTGACGCGAATTTGAAACGTTTCACCCCAAATAGACCAAATTGAAATGTTGTGCCCCAAATTAGGCCGAGTCAGAAACGTTTTGCCCTTAATTGAACAATTAGCCATATTATTAAGAAGTGAACTCTAGTCCCTCTAAAAATAAAGATTTGAATTCTAGTCATTAGAATTAGAATTAAAAATCCAATACTCTATCTATCATCAATGACAAAATTACCTCTCTCACTATATACTAAAATAATTATTCAACAAATTAAATTACACTTGAAAGTTATAATATTGACGACTTCCAAAGTTTTCTCTGGTATGCTTAATATGTAGTTGATTTATTATTCCTAAAATTTTTGTTCATTATTTCCTAAAATTATGCTTTTTTATTTAGGTAAAAGTTTTCTTTTTATCCTCAAATGTTAGCTTTTAACTGAACTTTCACCAAGTTATATAAGTTTATTTGTAAATCACTTCATCCATTGTGCATAATTTCGCTTCCCCTCTATTTTTTTTTTTTAAGTCTGGTAAAGTGATGGATTTTAAATTTTGAAAAATTTATATAGACACATAATAAACGTTTGTATTTAGTTGTAAAACTTGGGCCTATTTGATAAACCATTAAAAAGTTTCATTTCATTGAAAATAAAAAATTTCAACACTTTTATCTTTTTTATGTGTTTGATAACTTATTTTGAATTTAGCTTAATAAAAATTTTTCAATGAAAAAGGGTTGGATTACATAAGTAAGTGGGGACGTTGTTGTGGACTTTTTCTCTCGTTTCTTTTCTTCCCCTAGGTTTATCTAGTGGCGCCGGCCTGTTGGTTAACAGTGATTCTTACTTAGATTTTCAATTTGAAATTCTTAAGATTGTTCAAGATAATATCTATTCGGATTATCGCAAATCAGATTTTCCAATTTGAAATTTAGAGTTTTTTTCTATCTGGGGTCTGATGATTGAGTTTGGCTACTCTCAAAGTCTTTTAAAATCCAGGGAGTTCCTATACTACTTGTTCGCTTATTCTCGAACTCCTTCCAATTTTCTTTTGTCTTTCGGTTGCAACAACAGTGCTGTTTCGTTTCCAGTTATGGCAGGTGCTTCATTGACTAAAATGTGCTTGAAACTCTCTATTCAAGAAGAAGAGAAGGATAAGATTGTTACCGATGGGGATTGGATGGAGGCGCCAATAGGACAGCAAGGTGGTGGTTATTTGATCGGGAAATTATTGCTGCACAAACCAACAACGGCGGAGGGATTGAGTGCTGTTTTCCACCAGGTTTGGAAGCTGCGTCAAGATATGTTAGTACAAGAGGTGGGAGACCGTCTCTTTGTTTTCCAATTTGCTGATGTGCTAGAGCGAGACAGAGTTTTTGTCTCTCAACCTTGGTTGTTCCATAAGGCATTATTAGTGCTTCGTGAATTCGATGGTGTACAGCAGCCAGAATCGATTACTTTTGAGACCTGCCCTTTTTGGGTGAAAGCTTCAGGGATTCCTTTCCAGATGAGGAATGAGAGGGTTGGAATTGCAGTGGGGGAGTCAATGGGGAGGGTCTTGGATGTTGATGTCACTTCAGGTCGTTATTTGCGGATTCGGATTGATATGGATTTGCAACGCCCATTCAAGACGGTGACGACTCTTACTTATCCAAATGGGGAATCTGAGATTAAGCTTGATTATGAAAAACGGCCTGATTATTGCTGGGTATGTGGACTAGTGGATCATCAGGAAACCGAATGTGCTGTTGCAGTTGCAATGAAAATTGAGAATAGGTTCGCGATCCAAAAATACAAGCCGGATAAGTCAGAAAGTTCTTTCGTTATGGAAAGAGCTTCGGTAACCCCTGTTCAGAGGCATAGGAGGGGTGGTGCAATCAACCGTCAGGGAAGTCAATCGGTGCTGGCTAAATCAGATACCGACATTAGTAGTCCTTTCTGTCGACATGTGGATAGTATGTTCCTCCATGGGAGGAGGGTGGCGCGTACACTGGTCTATGATGACGTGTCCTGCGAGATTATCTCAAAGATGGGTGTAGGGGCAGCTGAAGCGGGTCCGGAATTTAGGGGTGGTTTCGAAAATGCGGATCCACGTGGAGTGATGGATAAAGGTGCTCTTACAAATGTGGTGGCTGGTACATCTAGGACTGCCAAGAAAGGAGGTAGACTGAGTCAAAATGGGAAGGGAAAAGGATGTCGTGCCGAGAATACAGGAAGTTCTTTTATTCCACTTGGGGATAACTCTTCTTATGAGAGTTATTCTTCTTCTTTTGAGTCTCCTTATGCTATGTGGGCTGGTCCTATTATTGGTGGGCCTAGTCAAAATTGTGTTATTCTAGGTGTTGGGCCTGTAGCAGTGGGTTCTGAACTGGGTCTTAATCCTGTGGAGAATCCAATATTGGAAAGGGGAGCTCGTGGGCTTAATATTGAAAAAGGGAGCGGTGTGGGTGCAATACAGGAAGCTGCGGCAAATTCAACTACAGAAGAGTATGATCATACATCACCCTTTGTATTTGGAGCTGGGTCATCTGGTAACAGGAAGGTCAGAAAATGGAAGAAGGTAGCACGTGTCTCGGAGAAATATTCTTTCGAGGCCCTTTGTCATGAGCAACCGTCTAAGGTGGGATTTAAAAGGTCTGCAGGAATTGGTGCTAAGAGTGTTTCTGCATATGGTGGTCAGCGCAAGAAATCCAGGGAGAATGAGATGGAGGTTGATGGTGTGGGAAGTCCCAATCCGGAAGTCAATAAAGCACAGGTGGCTGAGGGTCCAGGAGAGGAAGAGAATACAAATACAGCAGCGGGGATGGATAAAAGCCATATCGGCTGGGAGCCATCAATTGCCTTGTTTGGAACTACCAAGGACTCGGGGCACCTCGGGCAGTGTCTACTTTAGCTAAGTTAGTTAAATGTAATAAACCCCGTTTTGTTTTTCTTTCTGAAACCAAGCGTAGTAGTAGTCAGATGGAATGGATTAGATCTAGACTAGGTTTTGATTATTGTTTTGCAGTCGATTGTAATGGCCGGTCTGGTGGCCTGACTTTGTTATGGATGAAGGATGAGTGCATTTCTCTTTTGTCTTATTCTTTTTGGCATATTGATGTTTCTATTGGGTCCTCTGATAAATGGCGGTTTACTGGGTTTTATCGGCAACCGGATACGAGTAGAAGACATGAATCATGGTCTCTGCTACGGTCTCTTTGTAATCAATCATCTTTCCTATGGCTATGTGCGGGAGACTTTAATGAAATTACATCTTGCTCAGAGAAGGATGGAGGGGTTGTGAGACCAAATAGACAAATGACATTATTTAATGATGTTATTAACCATTGTAGTTTTCGTGAACTTCCTGTTTTGGGCCCTAAAATGACTTGGTCTCGTAGGATAAATGGAGAGTATATATTTGAGAGACTAGATCGAAGCTTAGCAAATACAGCATGGTGGGAAAGATTCGCACACTCGGTTGAAAGGCATTTACTCTCTATGAAATCCGATCACTTACCTCTTCTAATTTCTATATCGGCCCAGCAATTGATTAGGAATAACGTGAAAAGGGCCATCAAGTTTGAACATATGTGACAGCCCATGAGGAATTTGAAGTGGCCATTAAAAAAGCTTGGCCGGATGGTGATGTGGATATTGTTAAGAAGATTAAAGCGTGTGGAACTGTCTTGGAGGATTGTAACCAGACAACATTTGGTAATCTTCAAGCTAATATCGCCAAAAAGAAGAAGGAATTTGGGTCTCTTTATGTTATGGGAGCGTCGGGAAATCATGTAGACTTGGATAATTGTAATAGGGAGCTTAATAAGTTGCTGCATCAGGAGGAATTGCTGTGGCGCCAAAGGTCGAAAAAGCACTGGTTGAAAGAAGGAGACAAAAATACAAGATTTTTTCATGCAGTGGCTTCTTCTCGAAAACAAAAGAAGCAAATTCTATCCATTGAAGATGAGACGGGTAATACATATACCGAGCAGACAGGTATTATGTCAATTTTTACGAATTATTTCAAGGAGGTGTTTACAACCTCAAAACCGACTCAAGCAGCTATCCATGAGGTGTTGTAGCATATGGAGTGTCGAGTTACAGAGCATATGAAAACTCATCTTGAAGCACCTTTTACGGCTAAGGAGTTTCAATAGGCAGTGTTCCAAATGGGAGGGTCTAAAGCGCCAGGGCCGGATGGTATGTCTCCTTTGTTCTTTCAGAAGTGTTGGTCTGTAGTAGGTTAAGATGTGATTAACTATGCTCTGAAGTTCTTAAATAATAATGAGCCTTTGCCAGATTTCAATCACACGAATGTAGTTTTGATCCCAAAGTGATGATCCGAGGTTAGCTAAAGATTTTCGCCCAATTAGCCTTTGTAATGTGATTTTCAGGATTGTGTCGAAAGCTCTTACAAATAGGTTGAAGGTCATCCTTTCGGATATTATAAGAGAAAACCAGAGTGCTTTTGTTCCTAAACGAATGATATATGATAATGCCATGATAGCTTTTGAAACAATTCATTTTATGAGAAATAAGAGAAGGGGGCGAAAGTGTCATATGGCTTTAAAGCTTGATCTTAGTAAAGCTTATGATAGGGTCGAGTGGGTTTTTTTGGAGGAGTCTATGAAGGTAATGGGTTTCCCGTCTAAATGGATTTATTTGGTAATGCAGTGTGTACAGACAGTGTCTTATTCAGTTATCGTTAATGAGCAAAATGGGGAGATTTTCCATCCATCTCGGGGTATAAGACAGGGTGATCCGTTATCACCTTACTTATTTCTATTATGTATGGAGAGTTTTTCTAGGCTGCTTTATTCTGCTAGTGACTTGGGGAAAATTCAAGGTGTTCAGATCTCAAGGCTAGCTCCGAAAGTTAGTCATCTTTTCTTTGCGGATGATAGCATATTATTCTTGACTGCTTCGAAAAGGTCATGTGAAGAGGTGATTTCAATACTGGATGTGTTTGAAGCTGCTTCAAGACAGAAGATAAATATTGAGAAATCAGCTGTTTTGTTTAGTGCAAATACATCAGCTGTTGTCAAAGATGAGATAATGAATTTCCTGGGGTTCAGAGAGTGTTGGATAATGACAAGTATTTTGGTCTTCCAATTATGATTGGAAGATCAAAGAGTGGAGAGTTTCGTTTTCTTAAGGATCGATTACAGAAGCGGATTACTGCTTGGAAATCCAAATTATTCTCTAAAGCAGGGAAAACTGTTATGATACAGGTAGTGGCCCAGGCTATTCCTGTGTACCTCATGAGTGTGTTTCTCTTTCCAAAATCATTTGTGCAAGAACTAAATGCTATGATTGCTAGATTCTGGTGGGGTAATAATTCTAGTCAGCGGAAGATCCATTGGAAGCATTGGGAATCACTTTGTGTATCTAAATCGGATGGGGGGGGTTAGGCTTCCGTGATTTTGAGGCATTCAATTTGGCATTGCTTGCAAAACAAGGATGCCGATTAATTCAAAATTCGGAGTCATTGTGTGCTCGCTTGTTACGTGCCAAATATTACCCGGGAGGAAATTTATGCAGGCAAAAATTGGATCGAACCCTTCTTTTTTGTGGAGGAGTCTGATAGCTGGTAAGAAGGTGATTATTGAGGGGTCTCGTTATTGTGTAGGTTCGGGTGAGCTACAAATTTGGGACAGATGGATTAACAAACCACCGAGCTTTCGACCTTCACCGAGAATTGAGTCTAATAGGCCGAATTTGAAGATTAATGAGTTGATGGATTTGGAGAATCGTTCGTGGAAGTATGAAGATGTCTTGGAATTATTCATTGAGGAGGATACTTGTCGAATTTTCAGTTTGGTGGTTCCTTGTCAAAATAAGGAAGATCGTCTGATCTGGAATGGGACAATGCTAGGGGAATTTACAGTCAGTTTAGCATACCATGTGGCGAGGAAGATAATCAGGAAGCAAGAACTGCCTTTACAGTTGAGATCGCCTATATGGAGGTATATTTGGTCAGCTAATGTTATGCCAATAATACAGTATTTTATGTGGAGATTGGTATGGAATATATTGCCCACCAAGGGAAATTTAAATAAGCGAGGAATGGAGATTGCAGAAACTTGTGAAGTGTGTGGTGGTGAAGAATCTGCAGATGCACATGTTTTTTTCAATTGCCATTTGAGCAAGTTGGTGTGGGAGGATGTTTGCCCTTGGGTGCTACGGTGTATTGAGCAATGGGATTACAATGGAAGTTTCTGGGAATTCAACCTGGAAAAAGCCCATGCCATTGGCCAATTTGAAAAAATTTGCACGGCATCATGGTTACTATGGGCACTCGTAATCGAGCTTTGTATGAGGCTTCTTGTTCAATGTCGAATGCCATAGTCCAAGCTGTTTCAAGGATTTTGGAGCAGGGTAATGTTGCTTCTACAGGGATTGGAGAACGAGCGTTGGGGATAGGTAGGCAGAGTGTTTGGAAGCCGCCGCCTTCGGGAATAATGAAGATCAATACCGACGCATCTTTTTCTAAAGAGGATGAACAAGCAGAATTAGGGGTGGGTATACGAGATGATGGTGGGAGTATAATTGCTAGTGGATCACGACATCTATATTTTATTGCAGATTCATTATACGCTGAAGTTCATGCTATAGTTTTTGGATTTGAGATGGCTCTTGAGCTTGGGGTCGATAGGTGTATTTTTTAGAGCGATTCCCTACTTGCTATACGTGAGATTAATAAGCTAGACATAGTATTTTGGGAAGGGGGTAGCCTTATATATGAGATTAGAGAGTTAGCTTCGTTGTTTGAATTTTGTAGTTTTCAATTTGTTAATAGGGAAGCATGATGTGTGGTGCAGGACTTTGCCTCCCGGCATTTTGTAATTTCTCTAGTCTGTTATAAATGAAAGTGATTTTCTTTGATCGAAAAAAAAGATAAGTGGGGAGCTACTTATAGCTTAATGTTGAAAATGCTAAACCAAATCTATTTTTTTAATTCAGACTTTATTGCCCTCCAAAATTTTGACGTGTTAAAGTGACTTGAATTAAATGATCTGGCCTGAATTGATGACTCGACCTGAAATATTGGAAGCTCGACCCGATTGGAATTTTCAATAGAATTTTGTGATGGAAGTGGAGGGCACGAACCCCCTGCGGTATGGTACAGCCTGAATGTTCTATCCTAGTTATATCTAGCCTGAATGTTCTGCCCATGGATCTTCTGTTTGCGCACAACAATTTTGACGTCTTCTCCCTCTCCTACAATACAAATCTCCTTCTTCCTCCTTAATTCAAGGCTATCTCCTCCATATCAATTTAGAAATCTGCAATACGAGAAGAGTAGAAAAACCTTCCTCTCCTTTAATTCAAAAGAACCATTGAAATAAAATTTTAGCTAGTTTAATTTTTTTCTGCTTGTTGTGCGCTCATTGACTCTCATCCTATATTGAAAACCAAATAAAAATGGCGTTTTCTTCGAATTTAAAATACATAGTATTGGAATCTTTATCTTCTGGAATAAGGGCCCGTTTGGTTCATGGGTATCCTGGGATATACCCGGATATCACGTGAGATGACCACGCACTGGCCATGTTTGGTTGCTATTTGACTGGGAATGGAAATACCCGTGAGATAACCATACACACCATGATACCCGCGGTAATGAGCACGCGCGACGATCTTCAAACCCACCGATTTCAGCGGCCAAAAAATTGCCCGGGTATATTACTTAAATGGGCTTGGTGTTTTTTTACAAATTTGTCCTCGTTATTTTTTTATATTTACAACTTTTACCCTCCCATATATAAGCTAACTTTTTCCCTAAAATCATCATTTTTTTCTCTCCTTCTTCTCTTTTCTAACCAAGCCTCTCTCTCTCTAAGAAAAATCGCCGGCACCGTTTTTAGCCAATATCGTCGCCGTCTTACTCGATCTCCGTCGCCACTTGGTTGGGTTTTATTGCTCTTCACCGGATCTACAAATTGGTACCATTTTTATCAACTTTTCTTTAATAAATTTCATGTTCATGTTGTGATTTATGTTTTTTGAGCATTTTCGACTGTTGATTTTTTCGGTTTGGGTCATTGTTTATGCTATATATATTGTTTGCTTCACTTGGTTTTGTTTAATTGTTTATTGTATATTTCGGTAATACATTTGGGTTTTTTGGGGGTTTTTGGTTTAGGGATGGTGTTTTTTGTTAATATATTGTTTGCATTGTTTGCTTCACTTAGTCCTCTGGAGGTTTTGGTTTCGGAATTGGGTTTTCTTGATGTTACACTTACCTATGTTAAGCAAGTGTTTAAAAACAGTAGTTTTTTTCTTTTAAATTTGTAATGCCGATTTTGAGTTGGGTTGGTAAATTATTTAGTTAATTTCAAGTTTAGTCTGCCCTGTTTACAATTAGGTCGATCATGCTTTCGCGTGAACAGTTGATGGATGTGGATCCAATGACTCAACTTGTAAAGATTGAGTATAACCCTCCTTGTGAAGTATGGTCTGAGAAAGAAATAGACCATGTTGTGGATGTGCAAACTGAGCATTGGTTTGCTTGTGAGGTCCCCTATTATGTGGATCTCAAGCCTTGATTCGAGATGCAGCTAGGGTTGTGGATCGTTTTAGGGCTAGGTGTCCATGGAAAAAAGAGGTCGAACATGAATTTTGGCGTCAAGTAGGAGCTATTAAAAAGGAATTCGACCTTGCGGACTCAATGATTGTGTTTGGCTTTAGGTCGAACAACTTGAACAAGTTTGAGGGTCTGGATGAGTTGTGGACTATGTGGGAATTGTTGTTCCCACATAGTCAATTCCTCAGGGGAAAGGTTTTGAAACACTGGACCCAGTTGCGGATGATGTTCAAGGAGAATGTTTCATCTTAGTTAGATGGTTTGTTGTTTATAGTCTTGTTGTTTGTAGTCTTGAAACTATGATCGATCTTAAGTTGGATGGTTTAATATTTCTGAATTATTGTTTTCTTTGACAATGTGGATGCTTTGTATATATTTTTCAATATAAGTATGCTTTGTATGACTATTATTGGGTTGCTAAATTATTTTGTTTGTATATATATATATATATATTTATATATGATTTGTGTGATAATATTTGGGTTTAGTTTATAGTGTTTGGTTGGTATGTTCATTCTAGAAATGGAAGGAATTGGTAGAGGTAGGTTACCTAAGGTTACCTGGTCTGTTGATGAAGAAAGGGTTTTACTCGAGTGCATGCAAACCCTCCCAACATATAATGGCCATTTCGGGTCAGGTTGGTTTCAACGTATCACTACCATGATCAACACTCGAATGCCGGAAAAGAATGTAACCTCCACTGATATCAATAAAAAGGGTAGGTTAATGAAAAGGCAGTTTCAACTTATTCAATCCTTATTGCATTAGTCTGACCACACATCAACTTGTCAGGACCGACCAGATGTGGGATGCTTGGATGGAGGTAATAAAATTGTCCTAATTCATGACCCATTTGGAAAATTGATAAATGCATGGTTGTAGAATCCTAAGTTAGGCTAACAATCATGTGTTTGATAATGATGTTTAGGCTAACCGACTCAGTCCTTTCTTAAAGGACGCTGGCCGATTGAGGAATAAGCCATTACCGAACTACCCCTTGATGTAGCAACTGTGGGAACCCCGTAGGGACCGTGATGATGAAGCTGCTATGGGTGGGGGGAAATGCTGGTGTTGAAGATGCCGGATTTGATGAATTGGGTTAGGTGTAGGTCATGCCTCTAGTCCTAGGTTTAGGATGAACATTAAATAGGTGTTTTATGAATAATTGATCTATTTGTTGAAGACTATGTTGGTTTATTTATGATTTGTATGACTTGCTTTGTGGATGATTTAAATATCTTTGCTTTTGGGTTATTATTATGCACTTGATAATGGTTATTATTACTATGCACTTGATAAATTGATTTATTATTTGTGGTAGAACTTGTTGAAGATATGGCCAAAACATATGTTGTTTATGTTGACCATACGCCCGGTATATATGACACATGGCCGGAAGCACATTCACAAGTGCATGGTTTTCGTGGCGCAGTCCACAAGTCATTTGCAACTAGACAGGAAGCTGAACAATCATTTTTGGCGTATTAGGTAATTAATGACAATGGGGGGAGGAGATAGTGCAAACGCACTATAAAACCCAAAATTTAGATTTCGTTGGTTTCATGTATTGTTTGCTCTAATTGTAGGAATAATTGTTGGTAAAATAATTTGATTAATCTTATAATATATTATCTCAATTATGTATGTTTAATATGAAAATTATGTGTAATGAATTGTGAAAAGGAATTGGACTGTTGTGATTTATATAAGTATGCTTATTATGCTCACTCTTATTAATGGGGGTAATTCAAGTAATTTGCCAACAATACCCATCACATAACCTTTTTTGACTCTAACAAATATGGGTATTTCCTACATGGGTACCCTAATTTAAGTCAAATACCCGGGTATTTGTTTCGCGAACCAAACGCAGTCATCAAATATAACCATGGGATACCCTGTCATTTCATTTAACCATCTACATACCCATCAATCTAAATAACCATGGGCATATTTGATACCCACGAACCAAACGGGAAGTCTCATCAAATGTAAAAAAGATGGCAAAAAATAATAATAAAATGTCAAAAAAAAGTGGAGCTTTTATTGGAATTTGGGGGTTTTTCTTATGCTATTCAATTAATTAATTAACAAGTTGATCGGCCCGTGCTGGCACTACGGGCGTACTTTTTTTAGAATCATTATTTATCATCATGCATATATTAAAAGATTTTCGTCGTAAATTTAAAATGGAGACAGTGCTTTGACGTGTTTATTGGGATTGTTCTATTTCCTTTTCTAAGGTACAGATTTTTCAAAAAATAATCGACAGGAAAAAAAAAAACAAAGTCAATAAATGCAGCACTTGTAGAATTGACAAATGGGAGGGTGCAATTAACTAAATCTGGTTCTAGAAATCTTGTAATTACCAAAAAGGTAAGGGGAAAGAAGGAAATAAAGGAATATGACATGCGACTTTTTGAGTCATTTGTCAATTGAGAAATAACCAAAAAGTTTAGTTATTTAATCCCCTCAAGAATAAAAAATTTGGACATTTAACTAATCTGTCAAGTAGGTAAAGACGAAAAATGTTAGTTCCCTAGGTCATCATCAATCCTTGATGGGGATCATTTATTAATTCCACTACTCTATTCAAGTCCATTGAAAAATGACCAAAAAGATTACTTATTTAATCCCCTCAAGAATCAAAAGTTAGGACATTTAAGTAATCTGTCAAGTAGGAAAAGACGGAAAAAAATAAGTTCTCTAACTCCAAAAGCAAGCCTTGGTAGGGATTTTTTAGTAATTCCACTACTCTATTAAAGTTTATGACATTCAAGTAATCTGCAAGGTAGGTAAAGACGAAAAAGATTACTTCTCCAGCTCATCATTAATCCGGGCTAGGGATCTTTTAGTAATTCCACCCAGCTTATCATTAATTCAGGGTAGGGATCTTTTAGTAATTCCACTACTCTATTAAAGTCAATTGAGAAATAACCAAAAAGTCTAGTTATTTAATCATCTCAAGAATCAAAAGTTAGGGCATTTAAATAATCGGTCAAGTGGGAAAAGACGAAAAAAATTAGTTCTCTCGCCCCTCATTAATCCGGGGTAGGGATCTTTTAGTAATTTTCATATGTTTATTCAAATAATATGTAGTATATATCAGTAGGTTTTTTTTTTTTTTCAAGTATTGGATTTTGTAATTCAAGAAATAAAAATTGAAGGCATTGGTTGAATTTTCTATATTTGTTTGGGAATTCATGATATTTATATTAGATAATTAATTACTTTTTCTATAAAACAAACCATAAATATAAAGCATTTTTTAAATAATATTATGCGCTTAATAAGACTTGAAAATGTAAAATAAATTACTATTTTCAGACTTGAGTGGTTATTCCTATCAAACAATATATTACATTCAGTACTTGATTTTTTCAGTAAAACATCAAACAATTTTTATGCTTTTAAATTCAGTACTTATAAGATACAATATTAAAATTTTAACACTTAATTTTCAGTTTTATTAAACAGAACCAAAATTTTTTATTAACCAAAAAAACTAAATCTTTTAAAATATATCATCAGTATTTAAGATGATGGTTAATGTTCATTCAAAATTTTTCACTTAAAGACCATGTTATAGACATTTGATTATTAATATTTAAGAAGTTTATAGCTCATCAAAGAAAACTTTATTCATATGCCCTTTTAAATTCTATATAGATAAGATTATCAACCTCAAATTATATATGCCAAAATAATTTAACTCAGAAGAAAGAAATGCGATTATTAGAAAAAAAAAGATATAAATGACATTATTATCAAAAACAAAAGATATAAAAATGACATGATTATAATTGTTTTGTTTGGAGTTAAAAGGAATATTTGAGGAGAGGCTATAAGAAATGGATCTTCCTGAGGTTTCCAAGTGGCTTAAAAGGTCTAAACTCTAAACATTTTTACCAACACACTCGTGCATGTCAGTTACTTTTCTTTTGTGACCATGAATCAAACTAGAGTTCTGGTCTGTCTGGAGTCTGGACAACATGTCAATGCCCTCAAACCTAACATAAATTACAATTAAACCCAAATCGAGACAATTAGAGGCATCCAAGGTTTCTCCTAACATTTGTAATAATCCTTTCTGTAATTTTGTAGCTTGATTTTAATTGGCTCATCTCCACGGAGTAGTTTTAGATTCTGAGTTTTTGTCACTGGACTATTGTTCCGGTGTCATCCAGAATGTAAGGCCAACGGTACAGATTTTAGCTTTGAGTTCGGTTAATGAATTAGTAATGTATTTTGGCTTGAAATTTAGGATTTTCTTTTTATAAACATATGTCAATCTTGTTCGAGAAGGATCACTTATTGAGTGAATAAAACTCACATAAGAATGATTGTCTCATAAAAAACTATTGTTCCAATGTTATTCAAAATGCAATGCCAACAGCACACTTTTACCTATAGTTTTGTTGATGAAGTAATTATTTTGGTAGTATTTTAGCTCGAATTAAGTTTATATATAAACATGTTAACCTTGTTCGAACTAGATCAAGCCACTATATGAGTAAAGTTCTCATGATAATGATTATCTCAATCAAAATTCAAACTCAAGATGTTATTTATGGGGAACAAGTATCGAATTATTTGAACTAATCAATTGTCAATTCAAAGTTAGGATCTCTAGTAATATCTAATTTCACTCTTATTAAACACTGGTTGTACTTGTTCGAGTCGAGGCAGCCCACTATGCAAGTTAAGCTTTCACAATAATGATTATCTCCATCAAAACTTAAACTCAAGATCTTGTTGGGAGAACAAATGTCAAACTACTTGTAACAAATAATTGTGAACTTAAGATTTTTAGTTATATATATATCTAACTTCGGTCTTACAGTATAACCTACATAAATTAATACTCGATAAATTAATAACCTCTCTAAAATGAAATTTTCTTCTGGTCCAAACTTGGGCCAGTTATAAAATTAGTCATTTCGATAACATAATAAGATAATAATTTTTATAAAAACCCTTATATATACATATAGTCTCATCAATAATAAAAATTAATAATTCCCTAAAATTTACATATACTAGATTGTTACCCCGCGCTTCGCGTGTGGGTGTTTCATTTATGAGGTGTTTAAAAGAAAATTATGAGCAGAAACTTAAGTCATTTGTTCTTATGAAAGAACCAACAATCAAAAATTGAGCCATTGCTTTTATTCCGCACTCTCTCCGACAATGATCCAACAACACACTCAAACTTAAAGTTAAAACCCATTTAATTAACGGCAAAACAAAATGGTTATTTCCATATAATTTCACTCACCTTCTTTATCCCAAATTTGCAGAGACTTGCTCCTACAAAATGACAATTGCAAAAGAGACATAGTATTGAAAATATATAATAATATCAAAAGACCAAAACGAATTATATTTTTATGAAAATAAAGAAGAAGAAATTGGAATTAGAAAGACGTACCCGAGGTTGTATAAGATGTATAGAAACCCAAACTGAAAGGTATTTTTCAACATCTTCAAAATATTCTCTTTAGGGAAGGTAAATCATCTCAATCCAAAAAAATTAATCAACACCTAAATCATAAAAGGGAGAATGGAGTTTTTGAGGGGTTTTTTTTTTGTACCGGAGTTTTGTTTTTTTTTTTTTTGTTTGAAGTTTGATTTAGGGGAGAGGAATAATAATCTTATATATTGGGTAGGCAAAGGTAAAAAAACATTGAAACAAAGACATTTTCTATTTTCTATGATTAATGGTTGATAGAGAGAAGGTAAATGAATTGACTATTAATTAATGGATTGAATTTTGTATTTTGGAATCCATTAATTACTTTTCAAAAACAAAAAAAAACTATTCAAGAAACACATATGCATTATTAATTAATTAATAGATTCATGTACCCAAAAAAAATTAATTAATAGATCCAATTGTATTTTGGAATCTATCCATTAATTAATTTAAAAAAAAAAACTCTTCAATAAACATATAAAGAATTCTCTCAAGTTTAATTAATAGATTCAATTGTTTCTTTCCTTAAAAGAAAAGATTCAATTATTTCTAAGAATCAATTATTTTTTTTTCACAAAAAGTGGTTCAGTGAACAAATCAAAAATTCTATCAATTGACACTTGGCAACGACACAAAACACCAAGTGTCACCCCATGAGAGCATTGTACATATAAATAAGAGTATGTTTAATATAACTAAGACAATTTAGTAAAATAGGAATCTATTGTATTGCTTTTGTTTATACATTTGGTAGTTCCTTTTATCATTATACGTCGAATATGTTGTTGTAACTTCGGATATCTCAGGAATTAACCAAACAAATAAATAAAGCGGAAACAACAAAACAAAATTTTCTTGTGGACCTATGCCACAAATCTGCACTATCAAATCAATCAAATACAATCACTAATTATAACAATCTCTCAATCTAATCAACCCAACATGGGTGATTCTCTCACAACAACCTAAAGCTATCTCAGCTTTTTCTCTCTCTCACAATCTCACAAAATCTCTCACACACAAAAAACTAAACAGAAACTGTTTATTTATACTAACACAAACTTGGGCTCCAAGAATCCCTTTCCTATTAGGATTCTTGTCCACCAATCAAAAAATCTCTAGAAAAATCCTAAACCAAATCTAATTAGAAATTGAGGCAAAAATCCTAACAATCTCCACCTTGACTCAAATTCCTTCATCAAAGTTTAATTGCTCCACCCTTTAACTAAATCTGCAAAAAGTAACTTTCTTCTTTGTTGGCAAATCCACATCCTTCTTCTCAATTTGATGTGAAGATACCGATCCATCTCCTCTAATTGTGCTTCCAATCAACTCATACAAATTATTCGAATTCTTCACTCATTTCATCACAATCATCGAACCTTTGGTGATCTTCAAGCCTCCACCTCGGCAAGAATATCCATAACCCAAACTATCCAGCTTTCCAAGCGAAATCAAATTCCTTGTAAATTTTGGAACATACCTCACATTCTCAAGCATCTTAACACTTCCATCATGCAAACGAAGTTTCACACTACCAATGCCTTCAATTTTTTCTTCACCATTATTAGTCATATAGACAGGCTTATCACACTTTTCAAGCTTCGAAAACCATTCTCTTTTTGTGCAAATATGTTCAGAACAAGCAGAATCAAACACCCACATATCTCTAGTGTCTTTCTATTCTTCTTGCACCATCAAAACAACATCTTCATCAGAATATTCCTCAGTATCAGCAGCAGCCAGATTAACACCAGCCTTATTCTTCTCTTTAGATTTCATGAAATCCCCCAAATCTTCCATTAACTTCTTGCAGTAGGCTTTTATGTGCCCCATCTCATGACAATAATAGCACTCCTTGCTACTAATATCTACCCTTGCTCTCGAACTTGATCTTCCTCTTTCATTGAATCTACCCCTCGATCTTGCATCATTCTTATCTCTTCCATTAGTTCTTCCACGCTCCACCGTGAGAGCACCATTCTCTTCATCTTTCTTTTCAGTTTCTTTCAATCTATCATACCCAAAAATTGCAGAAGTCACATCTTGCAAGCTCAGGGTTTTTCTACCAACCATCAAAGTTCTAGTCACAGGATCATACCTGTCGGTAAGAGAATTAATCAACAAAACTGCTTTATCAACCTCTTTCATGACTTCATCCACACTTGTCAGCTGAGTAACCAATCTATTGAACTCGTTTAAGTGTGCCCTTAAACTTGTTCCTACCTTCATCTTCAATCCAAATAATTATCTCTTCAAACACAACATGTTAGTAATCGATTTTGACATATAAATCGACTCCAACTTATCCATCAACTCCTTTGGGGTTTTCACATCTAACACATCATACTTAATTTCAGTAGCAAGATTCAAACAAATTGTACTTACTGCTTTTCGTTGAATATCTTCCCACTTGCTGTCATTCATCGCTGTCAGCTTATCAGTTTCAAGCGCATCTCCCAATCCTTGTTGTACTAACACATCCGTTATCGTACTTTGCCACATCTGAAAACTGTTCGTTCCATTTAACGGCTCAATCTCAAACTTCAAAGCTGATCCGCTACTGGTACCTGCCATCTTCAATCAACCAAGCTCTGATACCACTTGTTGTAACTTCGGATATCCCAGGAATTAACCAAACAAATAATTAAAGCGGAAACAACAAAATAAAATTTTCTTGTGGACCTATGTCACAAATCTACACTATCAAATCAATCAAATACAATCACTAATCATAACAATCTCTCTCGCAAACTCTCAATCTAATCAACCCAACATGGGTGATTCTCTCACAACAACCTAAACCTATCTCAGCTTTTTCTCTCTCTCACAATCTCACAAAATCTCTCACACACAAAAAAAATAAACAGAAACTGTTTATTTATACTAACACAAACTTGGGCTCCAAGAATCTTTTTCCTATTAGGATTCTTGTCCACCAATCAAAAAATCTTTAGAAAAATCCTAAACCAAATCTAATTAGGAATTGAGGCAAAAATCCTAACATATGTATCTAGTTCTAGTACAATGAACATAAATATAAGTGATTAGTATTAAATTTCATTTAGTTTGAACACTAAAAACAAAACAATGAATTTATATATATGGATGTGTATTAGTTATATTTATATAATCAAATTTATATTATGGAATCAAGAAGATACTTTTTAAATTAATATTTTAATATTAATTTATTGATTAATTAATAACTCTCTAAATTAATAATTTTTCATGATCTCAACATTATTAATTTATAAAGTTTTTACTGTACTATTTGACACCACTTTATTTAAGCCAAACGACATTGTGTTCTAATAGCATTTAGAATGTAAAACTGAACAATATATCAAACAACTTATTCGCATTGTTTTACATTTATATGTCATTTTAAATGCAAAAGCGGACTAAGTGATTAAGTTCAAACAACTTATTAATCCTCTGGGAAAAAATAAAAAAGAACTTATTAATCCTAAAATTTCAAATAACAATGTGTTTTTTCAAACCTTTGCATTCAAAAAATATTTTGTTTTATTACTATAAAATAAACCTTGAACTTTGATTTGCACACAACTAAAACCCTATTTATGACAAAAATGAATAACTTGAACATATTTATTCTACGTAATTAAGTAAGAATATATACTATATATTATTTTTAATTACAATGGAAATTACTAAAAGGCCAAATTGAGGATTAATGTGGTGCCACCTTTTGGTTATTTTTTGTCTTTTCTCACTTTTCGGATGACTAAAAAGCCCCTCTATGAGTTTCTCAAATTCCTTTTCCTTCTACCATTTTTTGTAATTACACATTTTCTTTCCTTAATTGTTTTTAATTAATGTTTAAGGCTTTTAATTAATTGCTTCTAAACCCTAAACCCTTAATTACTTTTAATTAATGTTTCTCTCGATGTTTTCTTTTTTTTCTCTCACCAACTCAGTTGTTGCTTCCTTTCAACTCCTCGGTGCTGATCAATCTTCAGGTTTGCCAAAAATCAAACATTTCCATCACTCCCCTCTGTTTTCACCTTCATATCTCTTTCCTCTTTCTTCTCCGTCTCCATCGCTTCAACATGGAACGTTCAATATTTTTCCTCTTCTGAATTAAAACCACCCTTTGTTCAATGTGATTATGTGAGTATTATTATCCAATTAACAACATATTTTATTATCTCTTTGCACTTCCTATTACTTACAAATAAAAAGATACTCTTGACCTTCTTAATTTTGCATGTCTAAAAAGTTAGCTTACAAAGATTTATGCTAGAGACATAATTAAAATTAATCCATTTAAATTGTTTTTTTTATTGCAACCTTATATAATTCAAACAATTAATCAATCAAGCACCACTTTAGAACAAAAAATGTTCTTGGCCCTTATATAATTGATTATATTAATATCCTTATTCAATCAGTTAATCAAGCACCACTCTAAAATAAAGAACGTCCGTAGCGCCAGCGCGGGCTAATATAACTTATTATAATTAACTTTGTTCATATTAAGAGTCTGATTGGATGTAAATTAAAATTTACCACGAATTCTTATCAGTTTTAATCATATCAAGTAGTTTCCTGCCAAAAAAAAAAATCATTCAGTAGCTAATTGGGCATTAATTGAAGTACAAGGGCTTATTTGATTGCAATAATAAATTTCCAGGACTACATTGATTTGTTAAATAATTTAAGGGGCTTTTCTATTTAGCCCAAAAAACCATGGATTTTTTTTTCCTTTTTTTTTGCACAGATTTTTTTTTCCTTTTAAATAAAACCAACTATGCGCCTGTGGGAGCAGCTTAGTGGCAAGAGTGTAAGGTTTCCTGCAGTTGTGGTCAATGTTTTTGAGTTTTTCTCACACATAGACCCTTGTTTGTCCCCACCCTGTGTTACGATCCACTCTTAGCACACCCCATTACTGCCCACAGGTGTAACCCTCAACATGGAATTCACAGGATTTAAGGGAGCGGGAGACAATGAGCCCCTAGCATTGATGATGGCCACCAAGAGACCCAAAGTCAAATAAAAAAAACAATTATAAGAGAGTCCAAGGCCTAAAAGATTATTAAAAGCTCAGGCCTAGTTCAACTAGAGTTACCAGGCCCGGTTTGGCCGAATTGGCCTTCCGGTAACCTCCCCACAACCCAACCCAAACCAGCCCCCCCCCCCCCCCCCCCTAATTTTTCTTTCTTTCTTTTTCTTCCCTAATTCACACTAGGAAAAAACAAAAATGGCAAGAAATTGGCGGTCATGCTCAATAATCTCCATAATTGTATAGCACTAAGTCCTTAGAGCCCCAGGTTGATATATATATCTCATGCATGTCAAATGATTTAAATTACAGAAGCAAAGGGCAAAAATGAAGCTGCAATACATCCACCGTTGCAGAGTAGCAAACTGCCAGATTCTAATCTATTTTTGTAAAGCACATGATCAAACAACAAATTCTGTTGCTTGGCATGCAAATCATACTCATCGGGATCGTAGCTATTTCTTCTTGTATTAATCTGTGAATCGATATCAACTTTTCCTATACTTTTCTCAAATCCTTTGACATACTTACTAATGTCCTGCTGAAGCTCACATATTTTACCTGGCTTTGGAGAAAAGGAAAATTGGAACTTCTGACTCCATTCCCCATCACAATTGTTCAGATTGAATTGATCTCGAGTGTCCTCCATGCCACCATTACTGGCTGTTAAATCCAGAGGATCATGGCTGTATGGAAATTGACATTCCTGCAAACATGGAAAGATTTGATTTTATACAGCATAAATAACATTTTGATCATGCATGAGTAACACAGATACATGATTTCCAAAATAATCCTAAATGCAATTTCATTAGGGCAGTAATTAGTCAACAATATGGTGTGATCTACTTCAGTTCACACCAATCGAAATACAAAAAGCAAATGAAAAATGGAAAGTTTTTCAGCCAATTGATTGTAAACACAGGAAACCGAAGGTACAGGTCAAAATGCTTTTTTTTTTTTTGGCATTCATCTAATTCAACTTTAAACATTTTCAAATATGTATATCTTAACATAACCTATAAGAGGAAATTGATAATAAACCTCATCTAATTGTGTTTGCATTCGGTGTAATAAATATCCAGGCAAACCAACTTTGAATATTAATCTGACTGATGTGTTGGGTCCCCACTCCCCATGCAGAAATATATGCTATCCAAGATAGAGCGATATCAAAATAAAAAACACCGAAGGGTGCCTCATCTTGCGCATAGTATCTCCTTATGAGATACTGTAACTTTTACACTGTGATTTGCTCCAAAGTCCAAAGGACCACACATAGTATAAGATAAGAGATGCTTATCTTAAAGAGAAAACGAGGAAATTTGGCCAAAAAAAAAGAGAGAGAGAAAATGAGGAAAGAAAAGAAGTGCTGGACAAACATAAGCCTCTGGCAATCACTAACTTGAAAGTTAAATAAGTCCAACCATCTGATTTAAAAGAAAATGGGCTAAAAATACACCAATCTGAGAGAAATTTAACCTGTTTATCAGGAAGATAATTTCCAGGGAAACTGTTGGCTGGAATGCTAGAACTTGCAAGTGGCAAAGATATGTTATCACCATCCAGGGTGCCAACCCCAACTGACTTCACTGGTGGATCTTCTAATGATGAGAAGTCAGAGCCATCAAATGTCGATAGTGAGACACACTCATCAAAATAGGCGAGGGCATCTTCGGTAAGACATTTTGATATCTTCCTTCTCTCAATACTTGACTGTCACCATATTCAGGTAGAATTCATTGAGAAGAGAGCACGCAAAGAAGCAAACTAAAAACACCAGGTAAATGCAACTTATCTAGAAATATTCCCATATAAGAATCAAAGGAATAATGCAACTTTTTTGTATGCATAACTTGCACATATATTCATACCATGCAAGGACTCGTAACTAAATCTTGAAAAGTTACATTTTAACAAAGTAGGAATATCACATAAAATTATTGTGATCTCTAATTCGTAAAAGATAAAAATGTATGAACTGCATTGAAACTGGCTTCAACTTATATGAATGAAAGTGCATAGTTAATTAGTTACCGATCAAAATGAAACTATTTCTCTTGGGTGAAGAATCCAATCAATAGAGAAGTAAATCTGAAATTCAAATAAAATATGGAAGATCCTTTTCTTCCAATATGACTGTTCTGTTCAATACAACCCTCATATGCATTCATGCTGAGACATACTGCCTTTGTATAGTTTAAAGTGTGAAAATATGTAAGAAGATTTAGTCTGAGAAGTAAATATGCCTACTTTTCTTCCTTGACGAGATTTCTTTGTGCTAGGAGTCTTTGGATCTGGAAGCACTTCCTTTAAGATCCTACTAAGCTCCATACCGCGGTGTTCCTCTACAGCTAGGTCAGCTCGAAGTTGTCTGGCACGTTCTTGGGACTACAAGAAGGAAGAAACAGGAAAATATCAAACTTTGAAGGCCTTATTCGAACGAGGAAGGTAACATAATTAATTAACAAGAAATAAGGACTATGACAGTTCCTAAGACATGACATTACACACGGGAGCAATGTTGATTTTATACTATTATATATAGAAACTAAATTACAAGACAATTATATTATTAAGCAATCCATTTAAAAGACATGAGAAATTACAGATATTGCAAGATCATGTCCTAAGCATTTGATCATTAGAAATACTGAAAATCTTAGGTATTTTATGCATTGTATCACTTTAGTTTAATAAAGCTACCATAGCCATGAAGGTGTTTAATTTACCATTGCATGTTGTTATGATTGCAATGCAGATAGATAAAACAAGTCATGGTTCTATATATTGGTTTTCAAACTGTGACAAGATCATACATGTCAGACTGAAAGAAAAGTGTTTAGACACTTTGTAACCCTTTCTTGCATTTTTATACACTTCAGTCTCTCTTCATTTTTCCTTCAATACATACTGAACACTCATTCTTTACTCTGCTTAATATTTATACACTTCAATCTCTCTCTTTTTTCCCCTTTTCAATACATACTGAATGTCCATTCTTTACTCTGCTCAATCATTCAATCCTTTCTTGCCTCATATAACTAGAAATCACATTACCCCAATCAGCATACACACTCCTTCTCAAACACATCACTTGAAGTAAAATATCATCCACTCCTTTTTAACTGCTATTTTATGATATCCATCACTCCTTTTATAAGAACAATAAAAATAACTGACCTAACAGAAAGAAGCTTGAGTGTTGAAGTCGTTTACATACTGAGTTTCTAGCATAAGGGAAAATTTGTTTCAATCATACGCAAAAGACACTTGCGGAGACTAAAAAATTACCTGCTCCAGCTTTGTGGCATATTCTCGGTGTATGTCTGAAACTAACTCAACTCCACCTGGGTTCACCAAGTCAGGAGGAATACGAGTCACATCTGTACTTGCAATACCATTGGAATTACTCTTTCTCATTGCCTGAAATCGTAAATAAAATAACAAATCATTGACTGCCATAAAATGTAGAGTCCCAAAGGAAAATATTGAATCTAAGAAGCTAAATCAACATACACTCTCTAACTCATTTTGGATGTCGGAAATAGCCCGCCTCACTTCAGATTTAACAGTTTTGTATATGCCACTAGAAGCCTCATCTCCCACCAGGTTATCCCCTTGGAATGACTTTAAATTAAAGCATGAAACTAAAGTTATCAGAAGAAATTTCAGTTAACATGTTAAGAATGGATCAGCATCAACAGTCAAAAAATGAGCACTTGGGAAACTAGCATTTAAGTACCTAGCCTGAGGTTAAAAAGCTCCCTTATACGACAAAATATAAACCAATTCAAATGATCCACAAACTCACCTCCATCAGCTCAGCTTCTGAAAAAGAACTTGTTGAGACCGCATCATCCCATTTTGCACTTCTTGAACGAGACTAAACAAAAAGAATGAAAGATTATTATTACAGCAAAAAAAA